>NIPQ01092035.1:5200-19036 GCA_002806875.1 Lepidotrigona ventralis hoosana | reverse complement strand
TTCTTCTTTTTTTTTTTTCTTTTTTTTTTTTCTTTTTTTCTTTTTTCACCTTTTCTCTCTGTCTTTGCGAAAGGCAAGGAACATCCGAATGAACAAGAGCGCATTCCTTGCCCCCCGAATCCAATCATTACGACGATAATACGGTATCTAAATCGGAAGGATTACATGCAAATACGAGTATCGAGATCCGCGATGGAAAATTTCGAAAGATTTTCGTCAGAAAATTCGATCGATCGTACGATCGCTGCCCTTTTCTCTCTCTCTTGTCGTATAAACTGAATCGTCTCTTTACACAGTTCGATAGGTATAATATCTGAGGATATCAGGACACGCACAGAACGCGATGAAATAGGGGCAAACATTCCCGTGTTTCGCGAGACAATGAGTTTAGAAATTCGTAGAAAGTGTGTCGATCGAGGGGAAGTACAGACAGAAAATTTAGCGGACTAATCTTCGTGGCTCGTCTCGATTTCTTGCCAATCTAGTGCCAACCAATTCACTCTGGTCAGAATAGAAATGATCGTGCTCTAAATAATTGTCAATACGAAAGTTCATTTGAACTGTTCACTCGAAATTTTTTAGAAACTTTAGTTAAAGATGAAAAGAAAAGGATCTTGATAGATCACGTATGATTGTAAAGGCAGAACACAGAAGATCGCTCGTTGTTCTGTACACAGTCACGTTTAATTAATGAAGATCAGTTTTCAAACAGTTTAGCACAATTGAGTGGAATATCTTCCTCTCTTTCTCTTATTTAAAACATTGAAAGTTCGACAAACATTTGTCTCATCTATTTCAATTGTTGTAAAACATCAAATACGAGAACAACGTGATCACAACCCAAGGTACGTTCTTCATGCAAAAATAACGCGGAAATGCTACACATGTTCGTTCAGAAACTTCCAACATTCAAGTTGCCCCTTCTGTTCGAACAGAATTATCGTACTCCGGCAAATGATGGGAATTTAACTTCCGTTCAAATGTAAGAGTAAAGTTTGACACTTTTCACAGTCAACCGTTACGACCGTGGCACACTATAAACGAAAAATGTCACAATATCTTCAGTCGTCCTTCGAAAAAACGAAGTCATCAACTTCAGTTTCATTTATCTCGTAAGTAAGAAAACTTTTAGTTTCAATCACGTACAATTCGCCTATAAATTCGTTTAAAATCTGATCTCTCTATTCACTGTTTGTAGTATATATATATACATACATATATGTATATAATTACATAACATTAAAAAACACTACTTTTATTGCTATTTCTCAAACTGTTAGTTAAATATATAAATATATATGTATATATGTATATTTGGTAATTTCATAAATATATATTGAATTTGTTACATGTACAGGATGCGAGCATATATATATATATATATATATATATATATATATATATATATTTTTNTTGTTATTATTACGGAATGTGTAACCTGTCACCTGTTGTACTTTGTACAAGTAACCGAGAAAGCATTGTATCTTATAAAAGTGTGAAGTTGGAGTTGACTTTCTATATCTGTTTCATTGTTAATGAAGATTTCGTCCCCGCTTAAGGAATTATTGTTGCCGAGGCTGTGGCGTGCCTTTTGATTTAATCGAGAAGTTATACGACTAACATTAATATTATAAACGAACAACTGGCATTTCGTATTGTTGTAAATACGCAGCGTCTACGTTGATTTCAATATTAGAGTGAACTCCAGAGCTTGAGATTGACTCAACTCTCAAGCATCTGCTACACATTAACAATAGTTTATCAAAAGTAGAGCACCTAGCTGTCTCGTTTGCCACAAGAGGAAATACGTAAGGCAAGAGTTGAATCATTTTAAAGTTGAACGAGCATCGAATGTCACTTTTTCTCAAACATTATTTGCTCTCGCTACAATCGGTATTATTAATATCCATTTGAACGATATATCTGTTTCTCTCCGACAGAAGTGCAGATTTTCGTGTAATGTATATGAATATGCTGGTTATTATGGTAAAAAAAAAGTTCCAAACTATCACACAAAAGTCTAAGATTCTATCAACATGTGTGATTCGAACGTGACATTATATTTCGCCGATTGTTGAGAAAGTCAAAGTGAGAAATAGTCTTGGAAAAAACTTACACTGCCAGACGAAAACTGTTCAACTTTAATTTCTTACAAGAATAGTATTCATTTCGTTAAAAGAGATAATTAATAATAGGTGTGCATTTCGTTTCTAATTTCGAATATAATTTGCTTAACGTTCGTACAAAAATCGTCTAGCGCAACTTGAATGAAGCACGTCCCTTGAAACACGTTCTGTCTGTGAATATCTATTTATTGCACGTCTGATGATATTTTTATAATTTGGGTTAGAGAAATGTAAGTAACGTTTGCCAAAATTTATCAGTTACAGCACAACTTACTTTCAAGATCCCTTTCATTTCCCAAACGAATCGTCGACGTATCGTCAGAATAATTTGCCATGCTAAAATTAACAATTTTATGAATTTTAAATACTTCTTCGATGAATTTTAAATACTTTCGCTATCGTGTGTGTACGTGGCTTTAACGTTGGCACAGTTCGAGACCTCAATTTTGTTGCTTTGTCCATTCATCGGTTTCCATTCTCGCGCATATATGTGTGTGCGTGTCAAAATGAATTTCACGTATCAGAATCAGCGTTAGACAGAAACTGTATAGAAATAAGACAAAATCCTCTTCCCTTTGCTTTCGAACTTTTCTTTCAATCTGCAGTGTACCGATCCGATCTTCCCTGGAACAAGAACAAGAAGAAAGTAAAAAAAAATTGCCATTAAATCGAGAGATTCTACGATGCCACGAAGTTAGTCGAAGTTTTTCTCTCCTTTTCCGTTGGGAGTTCTTCTCCGCTCGTCATCGCGATCCGCGCAGGTTACTTCCCCCCTTGCCGATTTCCAAGATTTGTTATTACGGTCTACGCTTTGGCACAAAGATCTCGCGTCTGCGTGTGTGGGAAACGTGGGTAACTGCAATGGTAAATCGGACTTGAGCTGCCGAGACGATGAATTACACCCGGTGAAGAAATTAACTCTCTAGAAATTAACTCTCTAGTTTTTCTCAGGGACACCGGCCGCTAGTCAGGCGTTGGCTTGTTACTTGAAAACTTTGGACTTTCAGGGGGAGGTTTCCCTTCCGCGAGCAAGAGTTATTAAACTTGCGCGAAGATACTCTCTTTCACGATTCTACGCTTCGCTTACCGTTTTTTTACGCGTCGATGCGGCCAGGCTGCTGATCTGCCGATCGCCGACAGCAGACAGGTTTGCAATTATTATCCCGACCGCATCGCGGAGTTTTTTAATCTTTACATATAATATATACGATAAAATTATTTTTTACGCGTCGATGCGGCCAGGCTGCTGATCTGCCGATCGCCGACAGCAGACAGGTTTGCAATTATTATCCCGACCGCATCGCGGAGTTTTTTAATCTTTACATATAATATATACGATAAAATTCAAAAAATACAACTGTTAACTACGTTAAATCGAACGAAAGGACAACAAGATTACTTCTCGCCGTTAGTTTCGAGAACGTTGGTCGAACGTAGAGCGTCTGAACAGGTTCTTGTTGGAATAACGATTTTACGGTAAAACACGAATTTTAAGAAGAAGTATACGACACATTAGGAAAATACCTTTTTTTTTTCTTGTTTTGTTGGGGAAAGGGGGGAGGAATGCAAAAACAATTTTATGTCACCTGCACTTCCTTTTTTTTTTTGTGTGTGTGTGTGTGTGTGTGTATGTATGCGTGAAATCTTGGAGAATTTCCCGAAAAATACAGTGGGGTATGCTGTAAAACGACGAGTCCTCGACATATTAAGGATCGTGCACACCTTAAATTAAGGAAATATCGTACAAAATGATGCTCTACGGTTACTTTTTACGCTTATCTCGTATTACATCCTTCTTTCAGAGTTTGTGTCGTTGTATCTGCGATGATAAATCTCGCTTCGCGCCGCGGGTCTGGAAGGAATCGATCGCAGTTCCAGACTCGTTCCAGCATACCCCGTTGTAGCTCGACGTCGAAACACCGGCGAGAACCGAGAGTTGTTCCGTCGTATGGTCGCTCGTTGATTCGTTCGACGGTTATAATAAACATCTGACAGAGTAACAACCAAATCGAGGAGATTTCTTTTTTTTTTTTGTTTTTTTTTTGTTTTTTTTTTTTTTTTTTTTNATCGAAGCAATCGGTGGATAGAGGTGTGTGCTCTAAGATTCGCGCGAGTAACTGACTGGACGACGAGAAAACGCGGGGCTCGTTGAGTGTCCTCCGACGTAGAAACGACAGTAGCAAACTAACATCATGTCACCGTCACGCGATATTCTAACGCGATCTCTCGGAATATCTATAAGTAGACGTAGATCAGATCTAGACCTCGGAAAGACCGGATCGAGGCGAGAACGTTTTGGCAACACGTGTAGCCTAATTTGTTTTTACGTTAGTTCGTTCGTTCGCTTCGCGCGATATGTAGCCGCGGAAGTGTCGACAACCACCTCGACGTGTCCTCGATTTGGTAAATCATCTTCTCCCCAAGATGAGCGAGCACATCTTTTCGATTTTCACGAAAGACGATTTACTTTCATTTCAATTGTGTACCTAATTCCAACTCCGCGAGCCTTCTCTCGGCCGTTTCTCTCTCACAGCTTCGCGATTGCTGTTCGGATTATACGCGGTTTCCTCTCCCTAGCGAGAGAGAGAGAGAGACCTCTGTGGAGACCTTCTGAAGATCAAGCTTGGAGAAAATTATTTCTCAGCTGCAGAAAATTATTCTCCTACTTATTTAGTAAAAAAATCGCTTAAGAGCTTCTATAAGGGAGGGGGAACGGGGGAGGGGGAAGGGTGGAGGAGGATACTCGGTGGCATCTCTATTCGGCGAGTTCATTCTTCCTCGACGCTAATGTCGACGGTTCTAACCCTAGATGAATCTGTGGGAAGCAGCTGAAGACGCTCCGGTTCCACGCCGAGCATGATGATGCACATGAAACTCTTGCCGGACGCCTGGTCTCTCGGGTAGATGGTCACCGGGGCGAACTTGTCCACGGTGCCGTCCACGTACGCCCGTAGTTTCCTGTACACCTGCGGGAAATGCCTCCTCAGCGACACGCCCCTCAGCTTCAGTTGCCTCTGGATGTTGGTGAAACTGATCTCGCGGATCTTCTTCGGCGTGTTCTGCCCGTTGTTGCCCGGCAGCGAGGTGAGCACCAGCATCTCCGGCGACTCCATCTCCCTGGTGATGTTGCACGGCGACGTGGACTGTTGCCTGCCCTGCGGCGAGGCGGACGACGAGGACGTGTGATGCCTGTTGGCCGTGTCCAGGTGGATTTTGGCGCATCTGGACACCAGCTGTCGCTCCCATTTCACCGCGCCGCTGGTCGGCACCTCGCTCACCACGCACACCGCCACGTACAACACCAGCCTGGTGTCCGGGTTGTACGACTTGCACAGCCTGATCACCTCGGCGTACAGTTCCGCGCCCATCTCTCTGGCCATCAGGTCCGACCACCGGACGTACGTCGGCTCGCCGAGGTCCACGAAACCGTTGGCGATGAACTTCTCCGCCGCCTCCGGGCTCGAGAAGAAACACTTGACCGCGCCACGGCCGTGGAACGCGTAGCCGCGCTTCGCCAGCGCCGAGATGTGCTTCAGCGTGATCGGGTCCTCCTTCGCGGAGGACAACACCTGTTTGCACAGGCTCCCAGCTCGGGAGTGCAGGCAGGTCCTCCGATGCCGCTGCCAGTGCGCTCTCCGGCACTCCCGCGAGCAGTACAGGCAAGTGCAGTTGTGACAGCTTTTGTACGTCTTCTTCGCCTCGGCCAGTGTGGCAGAGTTGCTGCACTTGTTGTTCCGGCAACGGACCATCTTCTCCGCGACGTTGCCGGCCACCACCAGCCCGTTCGCCTCCTGGTTGCTGTCGAACGACACCCTCCGGTGGCTCAACGGTCCGCCCCTCGACTGTGCCGCCCCCTGCTTCGAGGGCATCGTGTCGCTACCCTCGCTCTTTCGTCGCACCAGCTCGCCCATGTAGTACGAGGCACGCTCCTCGGAGGCTCCTTGCACGTCCATCACGCTCCTAGCGGACTCTGCGACATTTGCCAATTCGTTTTTGTTTTTTCTTTTTTTTTCACTTATCGTCAGAAAATGCGTCGCGTCTCTCGCGCGGTTTCGAACTTACGTGCTTACGTCGCTCGTACTGCGTTTATCGTTTGGGCACAACATGAATCTCTCTCGTTCGTTTTAACGTGCAGAGCGAATAATCGTTATAACGCGAACGTTTCTAACTTTAACATTATTTCTGCGATTTTGTACAGGGTAGAGAGGAAAGTTTCTCCGTGGATGAATTCTATACCTTCGATTTGATGGAAATATATGCAAAGGGGACCTTGATCTTCAATTTCTTTTTGCATTGTATTATACTCAGCACTAAAACTTTTCCATAAGAACCATAAGTCGCTAGGAACTTGTAGAATAGTTCTCTTGAAAAATGGTAGAAAAGTTTCTCAATCATTTAACACTGCGGACGCGTGCGTTCTAACAGCGACTTTATTACGTAATTTTCGTGTTAGCTTTCACTAACACTCATCATAGTTGTAGCATCATAGTTGTAGCATCATAGTTGTAGCATCAGTTTAAAAAATCAAATAATAAAACTGGCTGTTATTCGAAATATAAATATTACATCCACGCGTCCAGAACTATAAAGTCGCTGTTAGCACGCGTCCGTAATGTCAAATAATTAAGAGATTCTTTTGTCATTTTTCGAGAGAATTATTAGGTTCCTAGCGACCTATGGTTCCTTGAAAAACTTTTACCTTCGTGACGAGTAGAATACAATGCAAAAGAAAAAAAAAATTTTGAAATTTAATGTCAAGATTCTCTACATGTATTTCCATCGAATCAAAGGTGTAAAATTCATCTCTGATGGGACAAACTTTTTCTTTCCTGTACAGTTAAATGCTTGATCAGTGCAATTTTGAAAAGTGCTCGAAATATAAATATTACATCCACGCGTCCAGAACTATAAAGTCGCTGTTAGCACGCGTCCGTAATGTCAAATAATTAAGAGATTCTTTTGTCATTTTTCGAGAGAAGTATTAGGTTCCTAGCGACCTATGGTTCCTTGAAAAACTTTTGAAACCTTCGTGACGAGTAGGATACAATGCAAAAGAAAAAAAAAATTTTGAAATTTAAAGTCAAGATTCTCTACATGTATTTCCATTTCGAATCAAAGGTGTAAAATTCATCTCTGATGGGACAAACTTTTTCTTTCCACCCTGCACAGTTAAATGCTTGATCAGTACAATTTGGGAAAGTGAAGTGCTCGATTTGCATCTAGTTGAAGCTGAAGTTGACGTTCCGTGCAAATTGCCTCGTGAAATATTGTTCGTAAATTGCTCGGGAGTGCTCTGAATCCACAAACGATAACGATACGATCGAACGTATTCGAAGCAGAATGGAACGTGAATAATGTAAGCCATGTCATGTGTGTATACATGAAACGAATATGGTTACCATGATGTTTCCTTTTCTGATCGCAGAGAGTGTTTTTAGGCATCGGTTGAACCCTCGGCGAACTCGTCGAGGATCAACACGTTTGATCAGGCGTTCGTGTTCGAGTTGCAAGTTAATTAACACGTTATATATACTGTTCGTTTTTATATATATATATATATATGTTTGTGTGTATAAAAAAAAAGAAAAAAAGAACTCACCGTCCCGAGTGCCTTTAACAAAAAAAGAAAAAGAAAAGGAAAGAGAAGCTCCCGTAGTGCCTTAATGCGAATAACGAAACTAAAGAAGAAAAAAAGGAAAAAAAGAAAAAGAGAGGCGGGTAAATCAAAGTAAAAGAAGAGAAAGAGAGAGAGAGAGAGAGAGAGAGAGAGAGAGAGAGAGAGAGAGGTGAAAGTATAAGAACAAAGGCAAAAAATCTTGAAAAAGGCCTTACGAATTTCGCACATATTTTAACGATTCGCGTCTTCTGCGTTTTCGGGTGGTTGCCGTCATAAATCGTAATTAGCTCTCCGGGTCCCAGATTGGCTAGTTTCACCACTGATAAATTCGTCTCTGTTCGAGAAGCCTCGCATCGAGACGTCTGAATTCAGGGGAGGCGAGATGCTACGATTCCGCCTCCCTGAGCTCTAGACGCCGTTTTTTCTCTGCAAAGGTGTAAAACAACGTAAGTGCAAACGGAAAAGAAATGAAAAAAAAAAGAAGACAAAAAGAAAGAAAAGAAAGAAAAGAAACGAAAAAGAAAGAATCAGACATTCCGCGTTTTTTCTTTTTTTTTTTTTTTTNTGTTTTCAAACTACTATTCTTTTCTCTCCCTTCGTCGTCGATCGTGGCTGTGACAATGAGACGTGACGATTCTCAGGGAAACACGAAGAAAAACACTGCAAGAGAGAAACGACGCAGGCTGGGAGACCCTCGATCTCGATCGCCCAAATTTTCTCTCTTGCGATTGGCGTTTCGAAGCTTTCCTCGACGAATGGTCGAGAAACACTGATATCAATTCTTACAGCAAGAATAGATATAGAACGGGCGTAGAATTTCAGGAATACGTTTGACAGTAGAAACGAAATAATAAATAAATGAATGAATGAAGAGAACACAAGCTACTCCTATTGAAAAGCGCATCACATCGCTTGGGATGAAAAGTTCACTTTTCGTACAAATTGATCTTGAAAAAGTTGTGCTCGTAATTTTGTATATGATTGCTGTCTCGTTTCTATTTCTTTGCAAATTTAATTGGTTCTATACAAAATTGGTTCATCTTCAATCGTGCACAAAAATACGCACGAAATGCCAATACTGTTTTTCTTACTATGAAAACGATGAAAGATCACGAAGAGAAATATGTGTATATATATATATATATAGCGAGAGAGAGAGAGAGAGAGAGAGAGAGAAGAGAGAAAAAAATAAAGGAGTGGCGTATGTGAGGGATGAATGGCGACGAGGCAAAGAGAAACGCAAGCGCATAAATTCAGGACGACACACAGGTACGCACAGTGTAGTTTTACGATTCAACTGTTAACACTTTTACGTTAAGGCTGAGGAATGTCCAACAATTTTTCTAAAATCGTTTTCCAGCTCCTCGGAACTCCGTGACGATTGATCGTCGATTGAATCGTTCATCGGAATTACTTTGAAATTAAACTTTCTCCCGCCGGATCCAAATAATCGTTTAATACTTCGTTGAGAGCGTAAAAAAAAAAAAAAACAAAAAATAAAANGAAAAATGCATCGAACGCGCTATCTTTCCTGCGAAATTTAAATAAACGTCATCTCGTTAAGAAATTACTACTTGAAATTTTCAACTTTTTCGTGTAACACCTCTTCCCTTTTAATCGAAAGAAAAGAAGAAGAAGAAAAAAATGCGATCGAGAACTATTTTCCTTCGAATTATTCTGAAATTACTCTCTCCGAACAATCGTCGTCTCGTTAACACGTTCCGTGTCAAGCCATTTTTGCCTTTTATTGTCGTTCAGGCCATTTGATATTTTGACTAAAGATTGATATATATTATCACACAATCTTTCATTACATCATCAATCGGTAAGTAGTTTTCTTGTTTAGAGCTATCACATCGTGTACCACTTGTGTATTATTAATATTATTAGAAATATGATGGTACACGTGGCACGGAACGTGTTAATCAGCAATGAACATCAATAATTCTTTAACACTAGAACTACCACACCAGTCATTTTGACTGGTCTGCCAATTTTATTTTCTAAAAAATTCCTACTTCATGTGACATTTTTTCTTCGCAATGATGTAATGACTTTTTGCAGGGATAGCTAAAAGATTAATGTAATGAACTTTAATTTTGTTTCATTCATTTAAAATAAAAGTAATTTTGTATCATGGCTACTTATACCAGTACCAATCATTTTGACTGGTTTTGGTAGAGATAGCCGACGTCTCAACTGTCGGTAATTCTAGTGTTAATCGAAAAAGAAAGAAAAGAAAAGAAATGATAATCGTGCTAACGTTTTCCTCTTAAAAGGACACTGTGCCTGTACATACAACACGGTTACGCAAATGTATGCACACACGCACACACACGCACAAGAAGAGAGATTCGCATAGGGGAGAATATGGTTTAGATTAGAATTTTCTTTCGAGCCTCTCTCGAGCCCTCTCTCTCGAGAGAGGGATCTCGCTTCAGAACGAAAACTTACATAGTCCTCCTACCTTGGAGGTCTTGGCGTAGGTCGCTGCAGCTCTTCCCGGCTTTTGCGTTCGCCTGGCCGACGTTAGTTCGATGGCGCATGGTGGCGGATGTACCGGTTACAGAGACGGGCCCTGGCCCAGGACTCGGGGTACGCGACGCGGATGGCAGGCCAAGGAGGGAGTCAAGGACGTCCTCCAGGGTCGTGGAACCCGGGCTTGGTTTGTTCCGCAGAAGAGCTGCCGTCGCCATCGCCTCGTCCGTATCGCTCTGGCCCGATCCTAATCGGTTTCATGCATGGGGTCAAGAACAACAGGCTGAGAGAGAGAGACGTGTCCGCGTCATCCTCTTGGCCTCGAAAACTTTCGTTCGTTCGTTCGTTCGTCTATCTGTCGTTTTTTCTCGAATCTAGTCGAATCGTTTGTTCGTTCGTACCATTTCGAATTATCTAGTAAGTCTGTCATGTCTCGGATTATTTCCTCTTGTCCATTCAATTCCCAGATTCTCGACCGAAACGAAAGTCGCGATCTCCAACTCGAGTTCTCCGAGACCGGTATTGTTACTCGGCGCAGAAGTTATCATTGTTATCGACGCCGAATTACCGACAGAGTAATTCTTTTATAGACTTTTTGTGAAAATAATTATTCACAGGTTGTTATTCGATTAATGCGAGAGGGGATCACGACTCTAAAGAGAACAGGAAGTAATAGTCTAGTCTTACGTCTGTACACTCTGTCCTGTCTTACGATCCACTGTATTTGTATTTCTCGTTTTATTCTTTTTTTTCTTTTTTTTCAACGCTATAGATCCGCTTTCGAGTGGTCATCGATGATTGGTATTTTATAACTTTTTTCATCAATTTCTGGCTTTAAAAATTACTTGCCTTTTGGTCCCACTTTGTTCGTATTACGAGCAAACACTTTAATTCAAATTTAAATATTCGCGTTTCGCGCCAGACAAACGAGAATGTAACGCGAACGGAGCGTAGGCTAACCGAAATTTTTGATCGCGCCCCTAACGAGACTCGTTATCGAATCATCGATCGCCACTTGAAGCGTTCCTCCACCAAAAGCGTGCACGCGAAAAAAGGTCGAAGAACCTCTCGACCGACCATTAAGTTTCTAGGGTGCTCGTCACGATGCGTTTCTCGTTCGGGGGGAGTTTTTGTTAAGGATCCTTTTCGCGCGTCACTTTTCCCTCCCTTGACGTGGTGGTGGTCGACTAACACGTCGAGTGTCGCACGAAATTTTCACTCTGCCCAGTTTCTCAACACTTTATCTATCCGCTCGTGATGGAAGTTATCGCTCACGAACGACTGACTGATTGTCATTATCCAGGCCAGTTTTGGCTATCTTATTATTATCAAACTACCAAACTCGATATAATTACTTGTAAATTGATATTCGTGATGATACCTCGAACGTAATAATACTTTTATAACACGAAATGAACTATAATCTTTCAAATATTTCTTTAAAGCGCCAATCCCTTTGCACTCGGCGACATTGTAAGATAAACATATAGCTCCGCTGTCGCCGCAGAGGCGACGTTGCAAAATAAGCTACTACTCCGTTGTCGCCGCAGCAGCGACATCAAAAAGACATTTTTTTTAACGGGTGAATATTGCGATACTACTTGTCCTGATAAACCAAGAATGACAAAGCAAGATTTTCAATATTCCTTTGTAAATAGTTACTGGTAGCCAATAGTAAAAATGACTCGGAGCTGCTGATAGATTATATTAAAAATTGTTCAGAGTGCAAAGGGTTATTATTATTATACATTGACTAATAAGTGAATGAAACGTGAATGATTTACTAACCGCAAGCAAAACGAGAAGTCGATCTGATCGGTAAACGAAAAGCAAAAGTTCTGAGACGGTGTGTCAGTCCCTACGGACCGACGCCTAAAATATTCGTTTAGCCGGTGTCGGACACTTCATCGAGAAAAACACTTGATTTTTATTAATTTAAAGTAATAACACGTTCTTTTGGCTCTGTCTCGAAACGTTAATAAACCATCGATCGATAACCATTGATCACCGAAAAGCCGATTAATAAAGTGTTAACAAACACGCACGAATCTGTAGCGAGCATTCTTACCTTACCGAGCAGAAGACAGACTCGTTTCAAGGGTTCGTTCGTGGCATCGACGAGCTTCGAACTGCCACGAAGATGCTTTCGAGAAATATTTCTCACGCAACGAGCACCCTCCCTCGAAACGAACGGAAGTTCGAACGACATCGAGTTTGAACTTTTGTAGCACACGTTGTTCAACGGACGAAAGAAAGTACGGAGAAGTACTTTAAGAATATTGAATACCATGTCGACGAGACAGGTCCTCTCCAAATGTTCCTCGATCGTCTGTAAAGCCGGATATCCGCTGGCTGTGCAAAATGACTCGCGACGATAACGAACTCGACTACGACTACGAGATGCAAAAATGTGATAAATTACGAGTGAATTTCCTTCCAAGAACTAATGAAATTATTGCCTCGAGACATGATCTTACAGTTCTGCATTTCATTTCGCGAGTAAAAGAATAATTTCGCGTATACAGTGTGTTTCGTGGATATCCGGCTTAAAGGTGACCGATGCTTCCAGGATTTCCTTCCTCGTACAATGCGTGGTTTCGTCCTTTTTTTTTTTTTTTTTTTTTTTTTTTTTTTTTTANCTTTTCTTTTCTCAAGTGTACGCGAACCGTAATTAAGGAGGAAGGAAGGCGAAGAACGAGAAAGAAAAGAAAATCAAGAGAAAATAAGGAGCGAGAGGAGGTGGGAGGGGAGAGAAAATACATAACGGAGACGTCCTCGATTTTTCTTCACCTCTCGTCTACACTTCTCTACGTTTCTACGTACCGTATATACTCCACTTGCACGCTTCTACACAGCTACCAGTATATACTCATAAGCTAGCTTTAATTGCGGCGTTTGCGAGGCACTCCCTCCCCTCTATTCGCGAAAGCGCAGAAGGCGAAAACGAAGCCGAAAAGTGGCGTTCCTTTGTTCCTCGAACCTTTCTCGACTCGTTTTCCTTTTTTTTTTTCTTTTTTCTTTTTTCTTTTTTTCTTTTGAGAATGAGAGGAACGTGTGCTTACGCGAGCGTGCTTCGGCCCCTCGACGACTTTTATTCCCACGCCGGAAGAAATAGCGGAACAGTTTTTGTTGTTGCACGCTCTACTTCCGGCTGAAAANTACGCGAAACATGTGCCAAGCTTAAAAAAAAAAAAAATTATCAGTCTTGACGTCGATAATTTCCATAAATTTTCGAACAGAAAAGACTGGTCTCTCTCGCTTCTTTTTTTTTTTCTTCTTCTTCTAAGAAAGAAAGTAAAACGAATTTTAAAAGCTTTTGGATTCAACGTCGGCGCCCGTCCGGTGAATTTTAGAGAAGAGATTAAAAACAAGGAGAAAAGAAAGTAGCATGTCGATTTCCAAAGCTTCGAGAAAGCTTTTTGCTTTTTTTTTGTGTGGTACGTGCTTCAGTTTCATCGCGGAGATACATGTGTTCCGGTGTGTTTGGGAATTGATCCAGACCCTCGAGCAGTAGTAACGTTATTGTAGTTAGACCGTTGACGACGTGCAGCAAGCTGACGAAAACGATAAACGACGAGAGAGAAAAAAAAATGAAAAAAAAAAAAAAAAAAAAAA
>NIPQ01092032.1:0-12059 GCA_002806875.1 Lepidotrigona ventralis hoosana | reverse complement strand
TGCCGTGGTAAAGTGCTCGCGAGCGAGACGCGAGAATTAGCCAGCGTTTCCAGGGGGAAAATCCGCCCTGGAGAAGGCGAGGAATGGTTGAACGAGCAAATGTACGTTCCACCGTTACCACCCACCAATCTGCGCGGGTGCCATCTCATAAACGTTCTTTATCACGTCTACGTAAGTGTAAACGTTGTTTCAACTGTTGTTACGATAATTATCATTACTAAAGCGTCACACTCTCTCCTTGCGGCAACGTGTTTTTGCCACAAAGTTGATGCGCCTGCAGCCATTTACAGAAAGCACCGACTTTCTTCTCCACAGTTCTTCTTCCCATCTTTTCCTCTCCATTTTCCCATTATGAAAGTGTCACTTATTAAGTTTAAACGCGTTGCTTCAAGCGTAATAAACAGACTGCGGCTTTTCAGATTGCATGCAATATGAAAAAATATAATATAATATTAAGATAAATTTGTTATATACGTGTACAATTATTTATATATTATGTGTACAATTATTTATATATTATACGAATCGTTTAATTTTTATTGGAGTTCAGTATTTATCATAAATTGTAACGTTAACAAAGTGTCATACACGAGAAAGAATAATTTTCATGATGGAACAGTGCCACTATGTATACGAGATCTACTGTGCCATCAATCTTTTAAAATTCTCTGGTTTCACGGTACGCATATAAATTTCACTTGCCGTGTCATTTAACTTTCTCGAGTTTTGTGTCGCTCGATTCTTCCTCAAGACTTTTTTTTTATCCCAAATACATATCGTCCAAGTCGTTTAAAACATTCTACTACAAACACGCGTACACGTAGATTTCTACGGGAGTAATCGACAACGAACTTAGAAATTTGGATATATTTTTATTATATTTATTATATTATAATATTATATTTATATTTTTATTGTGTATGTTGTGATATGTTACAGTTCGTAATAAGTCCAAAGAGTCTGGACAAAGAAATCAAACTGCAAATACCAATCGTTCTAGCTACTTATCCCTTAAGACAGGAAGGTGCACCAGCGGGAACTGCACCGTCGAAAAGAGGAGCACATTACCCGTCAACGTTGCCGATATTTCGGCCATGGTTGGACGATAAGGCTTTCGAAATTCAAGAGTGAAGGTTTAACTTTCACCATGATGTCTAGAAAAAAAAGTCAAATATCGACGATAATGGTACGAAAGATATGAAAGAAATTGTCTGAACATTTGAAGAAAGTTAATACGCTTATAACAATACTTATCTCGTGTTAAACTTAACTAAAAGTGCTTGACAAATGACAGATAAAGACATTGTTTTTACATTGTTGTTCCATTTTGAATCGTTTGTTTAATCGAATTTAGAAAGTATAGAAGAGAATAGAGTAACTTTTATAATTTAAGAATTTTAGATTTAAAAATATAGTCGTGATATATATATATATATTTTACATTGTTGTTCCATTTTGAATCGTTTGTTTAATCGAATTTAGAAAGTATAGAAGAGAATAGAGTAACTTTTATAATTTAAGAATTTTAGATTTAAAAATATAGTCGTGATATATATATATATATCATTTTTGTTGATATCTCGTAAATGTTTATGAGTTGCAAAATGTTGTTTACAATATTTTAAATATATTGAAATATATTAATGATATTTTAGATATTTATAAAAATATTGTATATATATATATATATATCATTTTTGTTGATATCTCGTAAATGTTTATGAGTTGCAAAATGTTGTTTACAATATTTTAAATATATTGAAATATATTAATGATATTTTAGATATTTATAAAAATATTGTAAATGATATTTTTATAACGAAAAAATAAATGTATATTAAAAAATCAATATATATACATATACATATACATACATACATACATACATACATACATACATACATACATACATTGAGAGAAAGTTTAAATGCGTTAGCGAGCTTCATAATCATATATTTCATTAATGAAAATTATTAACAAACTACTTTTATAATTGTAAAAAGTTACTTTTCGATTGTATAGATTAATTGATCATGTTTAAACATAGACGTGATTGCTATATTTATGCACAATAAATATGACTTATTAAAGTGAAGAGAGAACATTATATGCACTAAAAAAAGAAGTAGCTGTTTATAACAAAAGACAAAAGCACGGTAATTGTTATTTGCTGTTATTCTCAGGTCCCCATTTCTCCCTTTAATTTTTCCAGAACTTTTTCCACTGTGGTTCCAGACACTATTACGACTTTTTGTCGACTCTTAGAACCCTATAAAAGATGAGCGTTTAAATTAAAAATTAAAAAAAAAAAAAACTCAAAATTTAATTAATGGAAATTAAACTAACTCTATCTAACGATACGTCGGATTTTCTCATTCCCAATACGGAAGCTAAGTATTTCACGAGTTCCGTATTTGCTTCACCTTCGACCGGAGGTGCGGATATTGCGACGCCCACTGCATCCTCAGAAATATCTACAAAGTAATTTACACCTCCACGTACATCTGATATCCTACTTTTAATTCTGTTTTAAATATTGCAACATATTTTCACCTGTTATATTATTATGCTTCGCGCCAGGTTTTGCTTGAATTTTTATGGTAACATTCCCACTTTTATCTAAACTTACAGGCCCCTTAGGTTCCTGCCAAAATTGATCTGTTTGTTATAAACATTCAAGGACGCGATGTAATTTTAAATTTCAAATAGATGTCTATTTAAAATATTGTATCATAGAAAACATGTCTATGATATTAATCATACATCGCGCTTATAGTATATATAGAATTACCAATAGCTTTTCTTCTTTAATTAAGAAATTCGAAAAAAATTGGCATTCGTTTAGAGAACATCTAGTGAGTTACAAATACAATGTTGCCATTCGTGAATTCGCAAGCGACACCTAGTAGTGTTAAATATAAGTTAAAGGTGTACCATAGAAAATGTCATGTTATTTTCTTAATAGGTGATCAAATCTCGATCACATATTAAATTCTAATCCTCTCAACGGAAGTTGGTAAGTTATGATTTTTATAATTCACTGACCTCGTTAACCGTAGCTTTCTGACCTTTTCCAGTTTTCTTTGATCCTTGCTTCGACATTTCGCGAGTATTCGCAAGATATTGCAAAAGTTTTCTACGCAGACACGTATTGTCGAAGTAACGAGTCATTTACAATTTGAAAATCACCCGAATTATATTTCAGACGTAGAT
This sequence comes from Lepidotrigona ventralis hoosana, assembly GCA_002806875.1. Classification (NCBI taxonomy): domain Eukaryota; kingdom Metazoa; phylum Arthropoda; class Insecta; order Hymenoptera; family Apidae; genus Lepidotrigona; species Lepidotrigona ventralis. The sequence goes on along the minus strand of NIPQ01092032.1, from coordinate 8,846 downwards.
GGCTGTTAGTTAATAATGATTCCGACGATTCTTTAACCTCAACATCTTTGATTGACCGAGACGTCTGCGCACGTGTAGCGCTGTGCTACCAACTAAACCGTAGTAAAACACTATGTTGGCGCGATTTATCAAATTGTTTGACCTTGCCGGTTTTTTCATCTGTGACACAATATTTCGATTATAATTTACATAATTTCATAATTAAATAAACTGATTACAAAATGATATAATTAATGATAAAACTATTGTCAGCAGATTTTTAATTCACGCTGTGATTATGATAAAATTTGCAGGTCAAGATGCCCAAAAAATTTGTCGGTGAAAATAGCAAGGCCGTCGCTGCTCGAGCTAGAAAAGCAGCGGCGAAAGAAGCTGAAAATACAAAGAAAGCTCTCGAAGCGGAAGAAAAAGCTTGGCAAGACGACGATAAACAGTTATTAAAAAAGAAGCAAAAACAGGTATTTGAATAGTACTTGTTAAATTTTATTCGCATTCAATAATTAATAATTTCGCATTCAATAATTTGTTTAGTAACTTACAAAATATTTTATAGGAAGAATTTGAAAGAAAACGTCAACAACAATTAGAAAAGAAAGCAGAGGTAAAAGCTCTGCTTGAAAAGGAAATGGCAAACATAAAAGTGGGTGGTAAACAGCCAGCAGCAAAAGTAACTAGAGCAGAAATAGTTGCTGCGACGGAAAAGCGAAATCAGGCAGCAATGAAAAAAAAAGAAGAAGAAAAACCAATTGAAGAGAATTTGAATAGGCTGACGATAGAAGGTGAAACTGCTCATGGTATAGACGAAGCTTTATCCGTATTAAGGTAAGATAGATGCTGACATTTTCAATGAGAGCAATTGTTTCACATTATTGAAATATTATATTGTTATTATTTGTTACGCAGTACTAAAGAAGCTGAGATTGATCGTCATCCAGAGAAACGTGTAAAAGCAGCGTATGCTAGTTTTGAGGAAAGAATGATGCCTATTATTAAAGAGCAAAACCCTACTCTGAGGTTAAGTCAATTAAAACAAATATTGAAAAAGGAATGGATGAAATCTCCAGAAAATCCACTCAATCAAAAATTACTTTTAAATCGTTGATATTAAGCGATTATAAAATGAAATATAAACATGCATACGACTGATTAAACGACTTGAAGGAACACGTGGAATAAGACTCATAAATGTAATCATAAACGAATCAAATATCTGTACACAATTTTATTGTAAACGAATAAGTTATACTCTCGTAGAATACATAAAATAACACTGTATAAATCATCTTTGGTATAACTTATACGCTACTGCATAGCCTCTATATTGTATTTTACAATTTCATTTACAAATAGATCTTTAAATTCGATCTTCGAAGAGAACAGCCTAACAATCGTGTATGTTTTGGCACAGTTACTCTGCAGACTTATACAACTTTACAAACACGAGCGGCGTCCTGTTGGTCTCTCTTCCTGCTACATGGCATTAAAAAACATTTTTTTTTTTTCTATAAAAAAATAACTATACAAAAACTTGGTTACTTCATTTCAATTGTATAAAATAGCACTCTATACAAACGAATTTTTACTACCATAAAATCTTGATTATGTACAATAGATCTTAGTCTTTGTCTCGATGTGTTTAATTTGCCATGGCAAACATAACCTTTTGTTCTCTCTGTTTCATGTACAATGAGTGAAATACCCGTACAAAGAACTTGATTTAAATATAATCGTACAATTACATGGTCCGTAAATTGTAATCTTTTTAGCAAACACATGTTTCTACTTATCTTATCGCTACCATTTCTTGTTTTTCCACAAGTCTATGAAACAGTGTATCATGTGATTAACTTGCTTTGGGCAATCAGTCATAGGGGTATGACCAGCAGTTGGGATCGCTTCAAGAAAAGCTTTCATCATGGTCTAAAACACAAAACATAATGATTACAACTAATATTGAAAAAATGAAATGAAAATTATTCTAAGACTACGACCTTCTGAGAAATTTAAGACTTTCGAATATTCGTACTTGAAAATAAATTGTAAGTATTTCTACGTCAATAGAACTACTGCGGGAAAAAAAATGTTTAATATAAATGATTATAGCAAATGTATTCATCGTAAGTTTCATCTAGAATTTGCACGAAGATTTTCTTCAACTGTTGCCAATTTACAATTTCATTAAAAGAACTCTTTAGATATTTTTTGCAGATAATTTCCTTACCTGAAATAGAAAATATAAGAATTAATGCCTGGTATATTTGCATGATTCTCGAAGCCTATTCGAAAGGAAGCTTAAAATGAAGCAACGTACCCTTTCCATTTGGCATTCCTGCACGAGCGACACTTTGTTGTCCCTTAGGCCATGTATGAGAAGCGTCGGTGTACATATCCTTCTATGGAACACGTAATCTCCTTCCGGCCAGACCATGCCGTCCAAAACGTATTTCATGTGCGAAGGCCATTGTTCTGGCGGCTCGGGGCCGCAGTAAGGGTGTTGACGGCCCCTCGCTGAATATAATATGTCTCTGTGAAGGCCGCACATTAAAAAAGGCGCCAGGATCGCTCTGAGGCAACAGTGGCCAGCACTTTCGGTGCTGGGTGCTGCTAAAGGTGTTGGACCACCTCCGGATATCAGGACTAGCTGGTGTATACTGCTGTCGTATTTGCAAGCTAAGGCAGCTGCAAAACTACATCTGCAATTGATAGGAGATCAGACAATCTTTTGGTTGGAAACTCCCGTTCGTTCGGCTTCCTCTGAAATTACTTCAATTAAATACATAATTTGAAGAAGCCACGCACGATCAAAGATACACTCGAAAAACAACATTACATATGCACTAATTTTTATACATTTATGGAAAAGTTGTAAGTGCAAAAATCCACTCAATCCATAGGCATAATATTTAATATATAAAATACTTTTTATAATACTCAGTAGATAAAATAATTTTCTATTTTTTGGAATTATTTTCATAAAAATATAAAATCGCATAAATATTCGCAACTTACATATGGCTTACTCCAGGTATAAATTAAATTTGAAACTTCCACAGTCACTTAAAATAATAAATAAATATCAAAATTACTACTCGAAAAACTCTCGTGAAGTAATAATAATTCCTTATTTCGTTCAAATGGGACTTAAACTCCGTAATGTATCGTTGTGTGAACTTCAATAGCTCACTTCAAAGGACTCATTAAACTCCAAAAATCACATTTAATTTATAGTCGTGTAACATCCTTTTCTTATATATAATTCATGCTGCGTGCTCTGCAACGCGTTTATTGCAACCTTAACTCATTGCCGTAATTTGTGTAGGATACAGATGTTCATTTTTCTAACTACGGAGGTACAGGTAAATTGAACGAGGAACAGGTATATTGAACCGTACGTGGTTCGCGGACTTAACCAGCGGCCTACATGCCGTGTTGCAATGTCGCGCGAAGGATTAATAGAACTTGCCTCTTTATTACAGTATCGTACCGTGTAGGTCGCGATTGCCAGCCGGGTGACCGTATTCGTTAGCAATTTGCATAAAAAAAAAAAAAAAAAAATTGNAAAGTATCGAGAGTAAGTAATACGTTCATTACTAATTGTAAGTGTTTTTCTATTATTAACTCGCGACAATATATGTAGATACTCCATTTTAGCAGGAGGATAGATTGATTTACGTTTGCAAACAAGATAAAGGGTTTTCACTCTTACGTATGCAGGTTAACATGTATAATGATACATAATGTTATAGCACGTTTCATGCGACATCTTATTGTATCATAAATCTATACATGCAACAGTTTAATTACTATGTGTTATAACTTACCGTCACTGAAAATTACACTCGTATATTACAATATTACGTTCGTGTAAGCAATATTGGCAACATTCTAATAATATCAGATTATTGATAAGGCGAAGATCTCGATTTAAATTCTCCCCTCGGTCCAATTAAATCCCAATACATTTATCTTTAATTATCGCAGGTGTCTGGTGTAAATGTATCTCGAACGCGTATATATAAAATTTATATAGGCCTACTCTAATTACAGGAAATGTAAATTTGTCGAACGATTTTTCTTTTTTACGAAACGATTATCGTGTCAATCTTTAAGAATCGTTAGTTAGGAATCTCTAGAGGCTTTTCATGAGCGTATGGTATAAAAATTAAAAGGTATAAATATTTATCGACGTTGTATATATATTCGATAGATCGAAAGAGAGAAGAAGAATCTATGTTTTGCAAAATGAAAATTCAGTTTTTCTTGAACAAGAGTGGAAAATAGTTTTAGAAGTATTGTTTATTAACAAGCACGACGAGTTCTATTTTTTGATTAACAATAAATAGATTATGGACTTTTATGCAATTTCATATTTTTACAAACGGAAAAAAAAGAAAGAAATATTCTAATGTATATATAGAAATACATTTTTCACTTATCTTTGCAGGTACAATAATCTCCTGTCGATTTATTTCTTCCTATTCAATCCCAAATGAATCAAGTTCAATTTTGAAACTCGATTTCCTCGAAAACGAAGCATTGAACGAAAGAGTGCTGTTCCTTCTTTTCGACTTACGTCTGTCTGCCGAATTCTGACCGATTTTATCTGTGCATTTTTCTCTTCTAACAAAAATCTAACAAAGCGAGAAAGAACAATGTGAAAGCTAATCCGAATCCCTGTCTCGCGACATCTGCGACGAACACAAGAGTTTACTCCTCAGTACGAGGAACACGCGCATTTTACGCCAAGAAGAATTTCTATCCTCGCTTCGTATCTCTCCCGCTTATACACGAGCTGAATCGCAATTTTCTCAGGGGAAAGAACGAGCAATGGCAAAAAGCTTTTAAGCATCACGATACGGGAGAGAACGGAGCAAGAACGTGCACTGGCAACGCCTGTAAAAATGAATCGATCACCCCGACGAATTTGAAGAACTCGAGGCACGCGGATTAAATGCGCGTTCAGGTTCGGCCATTAGCCGTTTTATCGGGCGAACGTGTGCAGCCGATCGTTCGTACGCGAAACGATTCAAACGTCAAGAAATTTGTAATCATCAGATATCCGATAAGACCACTGTCTCGCGTGTATACCCCGCAATTACGATACACCAGATGCTTTTAAATGGTTTGAAGATAAGTTACGCGACTACAGCTTAAAGGTTTGCTGCTCTGCTAGTCACGGCTAAATAATTTTATAATGGTAATGAATAGACGGCGGATGTTTATGCAAATACAGATTTTTACGGATACAACTGAAGAGACCTAATTTAACACCGGTTTCACTAACGTGCTACAGGCTTTTATTTTGCGGCCAATCGAGACCTTTTGTCTTCTATGGTTGCTTGGAACTGTTTTCGAATATGCTATACAGAAGCATAGATTGCTAGTTGAATAATTAAAAAAAATGTATAAAGTCACTAGCATAGTATAGAACTCACCACATTTTGTTTAATTTTTCTCTCGATCAATTAAACTAAATTGACCTATATTGCTATACAGAAGCATAGATTGCTAGTTGAATAATTAAAAAAAATGTATAAAGTCACTAGCATAGTATAGAACTCACCACATTTTGTTTAATTTTTCTCTCGATCAATTAAACTAAATTGACCTATATAATCTTTATTTACATTTGTGTAAATTAACTTTTAGATTACAACACTAAATGAAATTGTTTTCAAATCGTTTTTAGATCGACAGAGATATTTTGATGAAACATTAAATGAACAATTAATTAGTCTTTATAATCTTTATTTACATTTGTGTAAATTAACTTTTAGATTACAACACTAAATGAAATTGTTTTCAAATCGTTTTTAGATCGACAGAGATATTTTGATGAAACATTAAATGAACAATTAATTAGTCTTATAATGAATTCTTTGTCCGTAAATAGAGAGAAAAAATAACTGTAAAACGATGGCTACAGAACCATCATTTAAATAAACATGCTGCTGATGATTTCGACCATGAAATAATTTCACTCGTAATAGGCGAATGCACGCGACAATTGTCCGACGTTCAAGGATGTGAAATACTGATTATAGTTATTAAGTACGATATTATCTAATTCATAGTTTGAAGTTTTTGCTACGATTAACCCTGCTACATTCTTTCAATCATTTTCGATTCACTTGTATTTTTGAAACACGAAAAAATGGTTTTCCAATTAAGTTTTACGTTAACTAGTATTATTTAGAAACGTTGGAAACTATACCAATGTAGATTAGTTTCAGAGTTAAATTGAATTCTGTCCATTACAAAGAATCTAAGATGCAAAATACAACCAAATTTTAGTAATTTCTAAATGTTGGTAATCTAATCATTTGAGAGTCAAACAGTTTCTTAAAATATTATAAATCTTTTTCATTCGCTAAGCTGAGTGTAACATTATTAAGTTTGAAACGATTAGAATTCTTTTCGACAAAAAAGGAAATCCGAAAATAGGAAGAGAAGATAAAAGAGAAATAGTTACCCGTAATTATGCGCTACGAGGACGCACTTCTGGCCAGGCTTGAAAGCATAATGACACAGTATCGTGTCCAAATCCTTCAGCAGTTTGTTAAAATGGTAATCCCTGGATCGTCCAGGTGCCGAGCTCATTCCGTGTCCGAGCATATCCGGCGCTATACAGGGATAGCCCAGGGCAGAGAAATATCGAAGCTGGTGCTCGAAAATCTCCGCCGACGATCCGAAACCATGAAGGAATACGATCATGGGCTTTCGATTTTTCCTAAACATGACCAAATCTTGCGGATTCTCTTCGACAGGGGTGGCATTTTCGTCGATGTTCGGCCAGGTCTTCCTGTAGTCCTCGAGTTCGATGGACGCGGCTGCCTCCTTCCTCAGCTCGAACCTGCCCATTTTCTCGTTCCAGCTACTCTTTTCCAAAGAGCAGCGATCAGCTTCATGATCGGCCGGTGTCGCGGCGAACTTTCCTCGCAGCTTGGCGATCGCGTTGTTGTCCTTTTTGGTCCCGAAGGACGGTTCGTTGCCGTTGTCCTTGAATTCCAGCCGCAGTTTCTCGAAACTGGGCTCGTTAACAGTTTCCTCCAACTCCTTCAGATCCACCGCGGGCACGCCACGCTCGAGATTATCCGCCGAGATATCGATTGCCCGAGCGGTTTGAACGCTCGAATCCTGCGGCTCGCTCCTTTCCGCGTCATTCTTCCCGGTGACCTCCGATCTCTCGGTGCCTCGATCGTTGCTCAGTTGCTCGCCACTTCTCGGAATCACCGTCTCCTCGTCCGTTCCCTTTGTCGGCTGGCCGTGAGCATCGTTCTCCCGGCCACCTGCGCTCAAATCCTCCCAACTGTTCCTCAGGGTTGTTCTACCGAGCTTCTCGTCGATGATCTTCAACAGGGATTGCTCGAGGCTCGGCTCCTGATCCGGCTGGAATTCGATCGTCTCCACGCTGTTTATCCCGGAATCGACGCAATCCAACTGCTCCAGTGTGACTTCCGTGCCGATCGATCGTCTCAGGTAGAAGTCCAACGAGTCGGGATCGTTGGCCGTGCCGATGAAACCGCGGTTCACGTAACCTTCGCTGCTGCCGTTCAACAACGCCTCCTCATCGCCGTTCCTTCGTCGCTCCGATCCTCTCTCGTTCCTCCCGATTCTCGCCGAATGAAACGAGAAGCTGATGTCGTCGAACGATTCCTCGGTACCGCGAGACTCTTCGCTCGTTGGTTTCCTCTCGTCCGGCTCGCCTTTATCGCGACTCGATCGCCGCGACGACGAACGATCGTTTCTCTTTTTAGAGCTTCTCGCATCCTTGATAAGAGCGTCGTCCGCAGCCGCCACGTACCTCACCGTGTCATCCAATATCTCTTCCAGCAGCACGTTAATGTACTTCTCCAGATCCTTCACGATTCGGTTTTTCATCGTTTGCTCGTCCACTTGTTGATCGCCCGTAGTAGCTTCGTTCGTTCCAGGGATACCCTGTTCCTCAACGCTGGCCGATTCATCTTCACCACCGGAAGCCTGCAGTTTTTGTAAATTTGCCGACACCCTGTGCTCGAGTTCCTCGATCGCCCGTTCGTTCTTCTCCGCCTCGCACAGGCTCGTCCGGATTCTGTTTAACTCGTGGCAGATGATCTGTTCTTCGGCAGTGCTTGCCCGCTTCGATTGTCGAAAAGAGCATCTGCAGTTGCCGGACGAATGTGGTCTTCTGGACCAGCGAGTGAAGAAATTATCGGCGATGGATTCGAGTCTTTCGTTCGCGTTCTTGTAATACCAGCAGCTCCTCAAACTTGGTTTCAGGATCCTCAAGGTTCGCCGCGGCCCGACGATGAAGAAGTCGCAGTCGGGAAGTTCCACTCTACCTGGATCAACTCGTGTCTTTCGTTCGCGTTCTTGTAATACCAGCAGCTCCTCAAACTTGGTTTCAGGATCCTCAAGGTTCGCCGCGGCCCGACGATGAAGAAGTCGCAGTCGGGAAGTTCCACTCTACCTGGATCAACTCGGTTCCTGTTCTTCCAATATTCGAAGAACTTTGCGTACCAAGGTGTCCCCGATAGTGCCTCTTCACTCTCCGTAGCCATGTTTTCAGCGGGAATTCGTCGCGTTTTGCGATCATAAAGATTGCTCCAATTAACTTTGCGTACCAAGGTGTCCCCGATAGTGCCTCTTCACTCTCCGTAGCCATGTTTTCAGCGGGAATTCGTCGCGTTTTGCGATCATAAAGATTGCTCCAATATTTTCCACGAGATTGTAACGTTACGAGATCTCTCCTTTGTCGTGCAACGCTTGGAAAATCTCACGTGTTATAATTGGCTAATGTTCGCTAATGGTCGAGAAATTGACTGAGGATCGTCTCGTTTCCGGAGTTATGCAGTCGTAATTTGCGC
>NIPQ01092031.1:0-29112 GCA_002806875.1 Lepidotrigona ventralis hoosana | reverse complement strand
TTAAAAAAAAAAAAAAAAAAAAAAAAAGAAAAAATATATATATATATATGCACACGTGTCGCACACTTCCACCTAGGAAACATAATCATCCACACGACACGAGCACATCTATCACTTATCACTTATCGGTCCAAGTTCGCGGAACTTGCCAGCAACTGGCGTTTTAACGGTGTTAATCGTGACTGGCAGCCGTGTGTCGACGTAATTAATTCCGAATCACGTAGATCACTCGGCGCGATCAAGTGCTAATTGCGTCGTTGCAACATCCGATCGCTTGCAATTGAAAATAATTCGCCCCTTTGCCAGATTCTGCGAAAGAAAACGACGTGTTAAACTGTTCTTGCAGCAACGTACCTTGTTTGTAATTTTGGCCCATCGAATGGAGATACTAGATAGATTCTATTTCTTCGAATTTGGACAGGAAGCTCACATTGAAGCTCGCGATTAATTGCTCAGCTTTTTATTTGAGAGACATTCCGCGCGCTGAGATTCGTACTTTTGTGACGAGCAGGTGTCGAGACAGGTCGACGTCCTCTGCAGGGCATGTGTTATTGCTATTGTTAAATTAATGTAACGGAGCTGCATCGAGACAACGAGAGAAGGAACACGAAGACTGCGGGCTGGCTTTTGTAATTTTCCGCGCGATAATAACGTGTTCAGCTTCGTTCCTTGATTCATCGCTTTCGCAACAATCGTAAAAATATTAATGGTAACCGGTTGAACTGGAACGTAATTAATCGATAAGGTAAGATCAGGCGATGTAATTATCGTTATTAGGATTCGGGCGAAGTTCTCCAGTGTGCGTGTAACGTGCAAACGAATATCCCATGGGGAATTCGTTCTCCCATGGAGACGCCGTAGCTACAAGTAGGAGCGAGCAACTGGTCGATATTGGCGCGTTACTACGTTACGAGTGAAGCCGATGTTGATACAGTCCGGCCAGAATTTTTATCGATTCGCGGCGATATTTTAACAAATTGACGTCTCGAGAGAGAGAGAAAGGGGAAATTTTTTCAAGCTCGAAATATCAGCGAGACGAACAATGTCATCCGCGTAGATATCAGTCTTATCTTATCGAAAGTGAGTGTCGTGACAAGCAAACACACTTCGTTAACGAGAATAAAGGTCCAAAGTGCATCAACGGGTATCTCGCGGGATTGTCGCGCGAATCTTACAGCATTGTTTGCAGGTGGATCGTAGGGAAGGCATTCGACGTGCGACGCGAAGGAGGAAAGGAAATGGTGTTCCCGACGGATCGAATAATCGGAGAGGAATCGTGTCTCCCCTTCGCCTGCCAGCAGACACGGCGTGTAAGTAGATGTACGCGTGTGCGACCGGTCGATACTGGCGTCGGCTGCTAGTAAAGCTGTGCATTCTCCTTTCACGCACGTCCCCTGAAACGTCGCATTTCCTCTCTGATTCAACCCTCCCCCCTGGCGATATCGCATGACCGTGCAAGCGTATTAGCTTATACCTAATCGACAGTGCACGGCTCGTCGTTAACGTAATCGGACAAACGACGAGCTTTGCTCACTTACTTGCGCCAGCCAGACGCGAGTCTTCATTCTTATTCAGTTGTACCTTCTTATTCAGTTTTTTTTCTTTTTTTTTTCTTTTCGGTGCAGTTATCAGCATCAGATAGATAGACAATCACGTGCGACAATTTATCAATTAATAACAATACGAAATATTCACGCGACACATGGCTAACTATTTGTCTCGCGTAATTTTCCAACTCTAAATGTTAAATGTCGCTAGTTTCCCCCCTCCCCCTCCGTTCGTAACGAGGAAATATTGATCGAAGAATCTTTTCACATGTATGTACTTAATGTCCGCGTATCGTAGAAAATGATATCGGCCATGGATAATGAAAACCCTTGAATTGAAGCCTCGTCCGATTTAATCGTCTTTGTTTAAAATTAAAAAAGGTTCCAATTGAAGGCGTAACTTTTTACGATATTAGTATCTTTCGCGTTTATTAATAATTTGCACGGTTTTCAATGGTGTCTTGATAATGGTCAGTTGATTCGGAGTGTGAAATTGTTTGATCATTGTTGAGAAAATTTGAGCGACCGAGATGAGACACACCTGTTTCGTGGATAAGCGAATTTCCGTTCGCCGGTTTGTTGCAGTTTGGAAATTTCCGGGCCAGATTGTAGCACGTATCGACCAACGGTAATTACATTGCCGCCAAGATGTTCAAAGAGTAGTCAATAGCTATATCCGTTCCGAAACGGAAAATATCTGGCCACCATCCAAATCGGCGCGTATCTACATGTTGCTTCTTGCTCGAGTGTTCGAACAGCTTCAAGTTTTTAAGTGTAATAATTTGCGTACAATAAGATTGCACAGCAAATTTAATACAAAAATTTATATTTCTGCGATGAAATTTCTTGCATGTGCCCACATTTGTTTATTTAAAAAAAAAAAAATTACAAAAGTTTGCACACGAGTGATTTCGAAATTTCCCTTCAGTTTTCTAATCGATGTCTATGTTCTCTGTTTAAATTACTTTTTAATTCTTCGCGAGTAGATAATAATTCTCAATTGTTCAATTATACTTCAGTCAAATGTTGAAATTCTGTCGCCAGTATTTGATAAAATGACAAACTAGGGAAGTTTTTGCGTGGTGCATTATTGACTTTCTGTTTGTCAAATGTAAAAGCAGTTTCACTCGCTTCGAGCTTGCAAGATGCAACGACAGTTGGCAGCACGTGCTTCGTACCAAGCTGCTTACTTCGCTGTAAATGTTTTTATTATTTAGATATAAAACTCTTCGAGTTTATTATTATTGTGAGATTGAGTAGATGCATATCGAAATTATATATTTTTATCTTCTTTTTTTCCCATCTTTCAGAACATTGGAAACTTTCTCTGATGAAATTAAATAGAATTTAGAAGAAACACGACAGATCAAAGTTCAGAAATGTGCGCGAAGTTAGAATAACGATGGTGAAATATAAAAATTATTATTCGTGTGTAATGTTTCCTTTGTGTTATGTGTGATTAACTATAGATTGTCTACGCTAAAAACATGCTAATAAATTCGTAGGAGCAGCACTTGCGTGTTCCGCATATAAAATTCATTTAAATAAGTATTATTTCAGGTCGAAGCTGCTTCGCATAGATATCGAACAGCGTCGAGCACAGGTGTCAGAAAATTTGTCGGTGAAATTTAAATTCTGTTACAATATTTCTTGCAAGAATGAAATATCTGTTGACCAGTAAATTTTCTGATATTTTTTTTACATATTTCTGACATTTGTTTATTTCTATTATATATATTCCATTTAATTATTTCCTGACAGAAATTCTCGAACAACGACACGATATTTCTGTTTATTTACATGACACTGCAAAAACGTAAAAAAAATTGTTTTATTACAAATTTTTCTCCTCAAACTTTCTTAACTTTAAATTTCAAGGTTCTTAAACTTTTCTCTGTGAACATGAAAAATAGTACAAACTCTATGACAAGGCACCATGATACCGAAACAATCAAGATGATTTTAAATTATTTAATAATTATTTAATAATCACACAATGTTTGGCCTTTTGTGTCAAAATTTGGAAAGGTCAATTTTTCATAAGAAAGCGAACTCCACTTATCTCGAACCTAGGTACAGTTAGAGAACCATGAACATTCAAAGTCACCTTGATATTTCGTAAAATAGGTTATTCGAGAAACAATTTTAGCATCATGTGTATCCTTCGATATCATGCAATTTGTACGTACAGAATATTTTCTCTAGAGTGTATAAATAACCCAGAAATATGTACTCGCTTTTCATTTATCTGTATGTTTTCTTAGCACGTGTAAGTAGTTATCGCGACTGATAACTGGTCGTAACAGCAAGGGATGTTGAGAATAATATATTAAAGTACTTTTCTAACCACTATATATGTACTCGCTTTTCATTTATCTGTATGTTTTCTTAGCACGTGTAAGTAGTTATCGCGACTGATAACTGGTCGTAACAGCAAGGGATGTTGAGAATAATATATTAAAGTACTTTTCTAACCACTATATATTTGTACATTTGTACAAGCAATTCTGCAGTACACATTCAGACACATTGCAACGAATTAAAAATAAAAATTACGAAACATTGCGTATTTCACCACGTGCAAATTAAAGCGTGCGTGTAACGACAAAAGATCGTTTGAGAACATCGTTTCCAATTTTTCTCAAAAAAAAAAAAAAGGAAATACAACTGTCTTAAATTTCTCTGTCGAGAATTTAGGAATTTTGTAATAACGACAGTGTAACGAAATTTTTCTAAGAATACGGCACGTACGTGTTGCCGAACAATACTTCAGTTATACTGTTACGTTACGTGATGCAATAGCCTAGTAAATAATGGCAACAGAACGTATAAATTTCCATTAACTGGAACGTGGTTTCACGAAGAAAAAAGAAAAAAAAAAGAAAACATTTCAGACTATAAAAAAATAGAGAAAATCACCAGCGCGAGGAGGAAGATAAGATTGAACATGCATAAAGGGGAAAAAATGTGAAACGTTTTATCGGCAAATTGGTGCTAAAGGATCGCCGTGGAATCCTTTGAGAGAAATCAGAGAAGGATCGTCGGAATCGGAGGGGGGCGACCTTGGCCTCTGGTGGTGGTTGGTTAGCACATAACGCAAGACACACATAAAGAAAGGGGTAATGCCGAACACGCGATCCAATGTGTATAACGAGGACTGCCGAGGAAATCGTTGCGACAAAAGGCTGGCTAGTCGTTCCGCGTCCCCCTTAACCGAATCTCCTTCGGTTCTAGTGTACTTATATACAGATTCGAAGGGGCTTGGCTTGAATTTATGCGCGTTCGAGCTCAGGCACACGTTGCAATTTGCACTTACAGATTGCCGACTGCCTTTTAAATTTCTCAATGCCGGGCTCTCTTTCGCCTGAAGAAAAGGGGGAGGAAGGGGGAAAGGGGGGTAGGAGAGAGAGACTTTCGTCACGGCCCACCGTGTACTCGTGCGATATCAGACACGAATTCCCTGCCAGATTTACATCGGCGACGTTGAAATTGCTCATCGCGCTTTAGACCTTATCGACCCCCTCCCCCTGAAAACTCTTCGACTTTCTTTCCCCGAGACTTGCTTTATCCGATCGTGCTATAATCCTCGACAGCCGTGTAATTTTCCTTCCCTTAAGAAGGACGCGATTTCGTCTCAGATAATTAAGCAAACGTTCAATATCGAAAATAACGATATTTGGCGTGTTCAGTGAGAAATTATCTGTTTCTTAAACTTGGAGGAAAAAAAAAAAAAGAAAAAAATTATCGCGAGTTTTCTGAGTTTTTGATTTATGGAAAAGGCGCGTGCAAATGGAACAAATTTCATTCGTGTCAGAGAGAGAGAGAGAGAGAGAGAAAGAGAGGGAGAGGAAAGAGCAAGGTTCGAGGTTCTGGCCATTTTACGAGATTAAAGTCACACGTTGAAGAAGCTTCAAATATCGTGCCGCCGGCGGTGGTCTCAACGGCAACGTCACTTCCTGATCGCACGAATGGCTTCTAACCCATTTTACGAGGGAAAGAAGCCAGGTCGGGCCTCTATCAGCTGTCCATCTGGTTGGCGTGTGACCTTTCGCATCCTTCTGCACACCGCCGTTAAGCGAATAACAAATGGCAACCGAGCCGACGTTGCCTTTCGCGACGTTTCCCGCCCTTCCTTCTCGACGTTTCACTACAGGAAATCAACAAATGGTTACAGATATAACCACCGTTACTCAATTTAATTCTCAGCCGCTCTACTTCTCCCTCTGATTAATTGAAGATCAACATCGCACTCCTGTTCGAGAACGTCGTGAGTGAAAGTTAGCAGCTACGTTTCCCCGATTGTAAAAAAAATTCTTGCACATTCTCTCTCTGCCTGTGTGTACGTACGTTGTTGATCTTATCGATTGAACGAAGTTTTTCTCCTTCCGTCGTTTTTTTCCCCCCCTTTCGAATTTGCAATTCTATCCTGGTTGCCACGCATTAATTACGAAAGTTGTCAGCGTACGAACAACCTAACCTAACCTATACCTAAACCTAAACCTAACCTAGCCTTGCGTTCTTCGAATCCAGAGAGGACATTTTGTCTAAAAAAGGGAATTAAAACTACGTTTCAAAAAGGTTTCGCGCAGGAAATCCACGTCGAGAAATCGTATGTCCTGAATATTTTTGTTTGTGTACGAGCGAAACTGTATTTCTAACGAAACTTTGATAAATTCGCCGACCCGACGATAAGAAAATACGGCCGAAGCACGGAAGTGGCCCATTCGAGAAGAAAATATGAAGAAATTACACGGCTCGTGGAAAGGATCGAAAATGGCTGACATTTGCGAAACTGAACTAGAACTCATCTGTTAAGTATTACCTTAGCCTGGGTAAATTTAACTTTCCCCAAGCAGGGGAAAAGTTTGATTTACTGATTGTCGGAGATAATTTATATTTGAAAACAGTGAGCCCCGATACGTAGTGATGATACAACGAGTAGGGCAAGGCTGGATTTATCGTCTGACTGCGATATATTAAGAAGAAAAGGGTTAGGCGTATATAACATAATAATGACACTACTGTAATCGGTCAATGATCTAGAGCTCGACGACACGTTCAGATTAAAGTTAGCTAATTATTCTTCGCTCACCGATCGAAGATAACAGCTTCATTTTTAACTACTCCAAAGTGACCTGACGATCGTTTATTTGTAAGCTTCAGTAGAGATACGTCTGAGACACAATAAAACAGATTGTCATATTATGCATAAAACGAATGAAATAAATTTTCCAGGATATTGCAATATATAATTATGTATCTCAGGTATAACAGATACAAAATTGTAAAATTAATATCTTTATATTTCAATATTTTATTTTTCTTCCCATAATTTGTAACAAATTTACACGTTAAGAATTTTGTGTACAATTATTTAATTACATTATTTATATATATATATGTATTATATCAAGTAATATATTTATTATCGTAAATAATAGTACATGTAAAATATAATTTACTTTTCAAAGTAGAGGAGGCACATGGGAGGTCACTGGATGGATCTATATTTAAGAAATGTGCCTTGACCTCTCTTTTCCGTGACGTCACCGTCATCACGCATTCGAGCCAAGGAGGACGTCATCCGGATGTTCTCCCGAGACCGAGAGCGTTGCTCTTCTGGTGAAAATAGCCTGCAGATTGGTGGCTAATTCTATAA
Source organism: Lepidotrigona ventralis hoosana (assembly GCA_002806875.1). Lineage (NCBI taxonomy): Eukaryota > Metazoa > Arthropoda > Insecta > Hymenoptera > Apidae > Lepidotrigona > Lepidotrigona ventralis. Next base: position 21,906 of record NIPQ01092031.1, on the reverse strand, counting down.
TCGCGTGTGCACCGTTCAATCCACCTTACGATTAGTTATCGACTACTTAAATGCCAAATTTTCTCGAACGATTCGATGGTTCGGCTGTTAGAAATAGTTCTATCTATGTCAGTTTCACCTGAGACAATTGTCAGGTGGTTAAGGAGATCACCATTAATAATGTCGTTTTTTGATATTTTATTTTAGAGTTAATTTAATATTATATGTTATAATATACATAATTATATATCGTAATATTACAATATAATATTTAATCTATAATACAATTTAACAACAAGCACGCCAAATTATATTTAACCAAATATATTTAACTGAAATATAGGTTATGTTACGATGAGTTAAATTATCGTCGCTAGATGGCAATGTTTATTAAATTTGAAGGAAACGACATTACTTATAGCTACCCCTACTACATCACAATGTCACAATGTGATGTGTATAATATTCTTGCAACGAATTATAAAAATATCCATTTTATCGTGAATTGTGAGGAAATTCCAACGTTGGTATTGTAAAGAATTTTATCACGTTGAACATGGAGTATAATGCTTCATCCATCAAAAATGCTATCACCTTCAATAAAGATTATTATTTTTCGTTAAAAACGTGTTTGATAAAAACTTGCACGTCAATCGGGATATAGGAACAAAATAACACACTGGTGTTATTCCAACGATCGATACATCTATACCACTAGTTGCATCGATTGCGTATCATCGCCGATAACTGAGATTGTTAAATATCGCATGTGTGTGAATTAATAACACATTTCTATCTATGGATCCTAAGAGCAAATTACATACATTTGTTACGCTAGTAATGGATTTCGTGATTGATCAAACTTTCGTAAAAATTATTTCGAAATGTCCAATCTTATATTTTGTTCTACGAAACTATTTAAATGAGTAGAGCTATGTATAGTGTCATCAGGGAGTTTTGATGCGACACATGGCTTAGAACGCTTCGAGTCGAGTTCTCTTCGAGAACACGTTTTTCTCCTGAGTCAATTTAAGAAATGAACTTGATCGATTATTAAAACTGATGTTTATACTTTGAAACAATCAATTAATTGAGCACGACGCGATATTTAGAAGGTTTTTCTCGTTATATCTCAATGTCGATAACTGATTTATCAGGAATTTTAGTATTAAGGTATTGACGATAAGACTGATTGTTTTACACTGTGTGATAATATTACCAATTCTATCGGGCTACTCGGTTTATGAAACTTATCGTTATCGTCAGGGGAAAGGATTATATCGCGGATAATGTCATATTCAGATGGACAAATATAGTGGTGTTTTTCTAAAGAATTTTATTGCCAAGCAAAAGTAGCATAATTGTACTTTATTATCTTATTCTTAGAACTTTTAATTTGAAAAAAGACAATATGACGAACAATGCTCTGTTGGATTTAAAAATTTCCAATACTCATGATACTTTGTGATATTGCTATACTGTCTTGTAAAGATTATTTTACAATATAGAATTACTTTGTACAGTTATTTTTTTTACACAGTGTTTGTAATTACCACGTGTTCTTTAACTAAACTAATAGGTTTATTAACAGCAACAATAATGCTATCAATCCTACCATGCTGGTTGTGATATTACCACCTGGAACAAGATTACATGTATTAATATATTATAAATAAGTTTACGTAATTATAAACAAACATAGGCAAAATTAATGAACCACTTTCTGCTTATTTCAACTAACAAAATTTCACTTGAGAGAGAGTAAATCAATAAAGTGTCACGACAAAGTTTCAATTTCTTTCGTATCAACTCGTACACTATGCTTCGAAATACGAGATAACGCGAGTTGAAGAATTTAGCAATAAGTTTTAGAAAAAATTACTTTCGACAATTTTTAAAGTACACTGTCGTCCATTTCTCGGGGCCTTGTTACCATTTCCGTGTCACAGCCTGTCATACCGACTCAGGCAGTTTTTCCACCGCAGCACTATTAGCGACGAGAATTAAAATTAAAAAATATGGACAGTATTGCCAAATCTGTTTCGAGAATTATTCATTGAATCGAACGTGGTGTACTTCATGTACTTCATCAATGAAGAAATATAACGATTTGAAACATGAACACGATTCATATAACTCTTTTGTATAAAACAAAAACGATATACGATACCGATATTTCAGCACATTATGCTTGCTTCGGACACATACCGATCAAAGTTAGGTTAAATTTTATATTATCAAACAACATGTCCTGTTTATATGTATTGATACAATTATAGAATCATACCGCGTGTACTGTTAATTTAATATCGATGAGATCTTTGTTCAAGGTTTCCATTCGGTTATTGACAATTATTGACTAACGACTACTTTCGTAGTAGAATTTTAATAAATAATTATTGCTCTATCATAATTTATTGCTTCTTCTAGTTTAAAAGTATGTATTAATATTCAGTTGAAAATGTCAAAATGTTAACACTTTTATATATGCCTATCTTACCATAAGGGGTCATTTGACCCCTCGTGAATAAACGTTGATTTTTAGAAAAAAAATTCTTAATTTATTAAAGGAAATAATTTGCAACTTCTGATTTCTAATAAAATACTCAAACATATATTTTTATTTAAAGTAAATTTTGAATAGGGGTCACTTGACCCCGCTTGGTACGTTTAGTGTTAAATTTACAAAATTTCTCAAATAGTAAGATCTAAAATACTGGATCTCTGCCTGGCACCGGTATAACAATTGGCGCTCATCCCCACTTTTTCTTTCGATACCAATTACATCGCCCCGTTGTGGGCCCGACTGAAGACTATCGAGGCTACCACGATAAAAAATTACCAACGTAGAAGCTAATGGTATTACTAATGTGCTACCGCGCGATAAGAAATATCGTTATTTCTCGTTTTTTTCCCCCTCTTTTTTTTCTTTTCTTTTCTTTCTTTCGCGAAAATATATATTTCAGACACTCGAGACTTCGCGTCGCCCTGCAGACACGTTTTTTTTTTATCGCGGCGTGCAATCGGAGAAATCGCAACGCAACTTGCGACGAAGGCATGCGAACAGTCGAAAGGTAATTGCGAGCATATTATTTTACCGCATAGGGTAGTGTCACGTGCGATCCAAAAAAACTGCCGGTTAAAGCTTCGACCTCACCCCTTACCTGCTTCCTCTGCATCGTTGCGAATCAAATGCAAGGGGGGAAGGCCTTCTAATCGGTCACGAGTCAAGGTTACTTACCGTTGTAACGTTCGCACACAGTGTAATTTCGTTGGATGTAATACCAATCGCATGCGCACCGACCGTTCTTGCAGACCACCCCGCCGCCATTCGAATCCACGTAACATTCTCCCAGATTTCGACAGGCCATGCCGAGAACTGAAACAGCAAACAGAAGTATATTCCTTATCAGCTTGCACAGGCGGGGAAAAACAGGCTCTCGATGTGCATTAAACTTCCATCGAGAAGCGCAATTTTACCCGGAAAACACTGTCGCTAGCTTCAGCAGATCTTCTCTTCATCTGTTGAAATTTAAAAAAAAAGAAAAGAAAAATCTGTAAATCTCGAGGGATCTGCTCTGCACGAAAGAAGAATGTAAAAATACTTTCAACAAAGAATATCTCGCGATGGAATATTTTTTAATTCTGTAGCGAAATGTTTTCATAGTCGTGTTGCCATTCGTGGAAGTGAGAAATTATCGCTTTTATCTGTCATCGCACAGGTCACGCGGGTCACGTGAATGTCGCTCGTTTGCAATCGAGGAGGAGATGACGCGTCTATGATGATACTTTCAGCTTCCTTTGTTATATCTTTTCGTCGAAATTTTGCTAGCAATTTTTTGTTTTACTGTACCTTTGCGTTCGAAACATTTGCCGAAATTATAGTGATGGCCTTTGGGACAAGCGCACGTGGATTTTAAGCCTGTGCGAGGTAGACAAAGTGCGTTCGGTATCCTGCTAGAACACTGGATGTCCTCTTCGCAAGATTCTCCATACATTGAAACTTAAATTGACAAATTAAAAGTTGTTTCGAAAATTTTTCATTACTGCACAAAGTTGTTCATGCATTCATTATGAAAATCCAGAGATTTAGAATTCTACAGCAAATGAGAAGGGTAAAGTGAAAGTTTACCTCGCACGCATGAACCGACTGACGAAGCAACGTGGTCATGTTTGCAAGTGCAAAGCTTCGATTCGCACATCGAATTGTTCACTTTGCACTCGTCGTCGGAACTGCACGTGGAATTGATACCTGCGAGAGAGAAATAATGTCAAGCAAATAATGTCTCTTCTTTGCGTGCAGTCGAGGATTTCTTACCTTTCACACACTGCTTGTTCAACTCGTAATAATTATCCACGCAGACGCAGACTTTGTTCGCGCATTTTGCGTTCCTCGTGTGCTCGCAGTCCTTGTCTGCGCCGCATGTGTCTCCGATACCTGAAATCAAATCGTCTTTAGTGTCATGTCTGACCACTCGAGTTGAAATACTTCTGTCTCGACTGAAATACGATTTTTTAAATTTATTTAAAATTAATATTAAGATTAATGTTCTTGCAAGTCGTAATTATCTGTAGATAAAAATGCATCTTACCAGCATGATTCTTCACGCAAGCTGTGCGATCGGTGGTTGGATAAGTTCCATTCGGGCAGGAGCACAACTTGTTTGCATCGCAGATCAACCGAACGTTGATATAATCGTCGAGATAACAGTCTATGTCTTGGTAACAGTTCTCACCTATCCCTCTTTTCGTCCAACAGAACGACTCGGTCTCGTTCAGCCGAGATTTCTCGTTGCAGACGCACTTGCCATCTTTGCAAATGGCGTCCGGCCCGAAGACGTAACATTGCACGTCGTCTTGGCAATTATCGTTATATCGTGCAATTACTATACAAACAGAAAACACGTTTGTAAGGATTATTTTTCTCTCTGAACCAATCGATCGTTTACCTTTCTCGCACTTTCTATTGCCCTTGGAAGCAACTGTCTCCAGGATGCAATTCCACACTCCGTTCTGACACACCGAGTTGTCGATGAAAGTTTCGTTTCTCGCAGGGTCGCATCGTTCTCCGAGCTCTGCGAAAAGAAATTTCCTTTAGAAAATATCGATTGATTCTCTCGTAAATCTGAACTTTATACGATTATTTCAACACTTTATCGACGGGGTGATAACGTTGATTTCCTGTCGCTAGGATGAGGAAGAAAAGGTACATTTTTTTCATAAATTTCTTCATTTAATAGAAAAGTAAACATTTTTTTTTACTTGAAACTAACTTTACTTGAAAATAAAAATTTTATTTTTAAATTTTACAAAAGAAATTAGACTTCGTGAAAAGGTTTAGGTTAACTTCATTGGTGCCAATGTTACTATTATTGTATGATAATTTCTACATCCTCCGTAAATGTTATTCCACTTTTTTGATGCCACAAAATTTTTAAAATATTAAAGTTACAATAGTAAACATTAGGCTTATTTTATCACTGCACTAAAATTTTAACTACAACTGGAATCAAATATGGCGGTTATTATGGAATCAAATATGGCGCCTAATGGCGTCATCCGTAACAAATAACAGTATTCAATTTGATGCCAAATTCATCCGTAGATAAGGTGTTAATACAGCATCGTTATTATTATTTTATTATATACTTATATAATTATATACTATTTTAATTGTACTTACTATATACTGTAATTGTATACTGTTTTATAGTTTATACTATACTATAGTTTATACTATACTATACTATACTGTACTTTATAGTATATACTACACTGTACTATACTGTATACAGTATATACTAAAATTATATACTGTTTTAATTATACTTATTATATACTATAATTATATACTATTTTACAATATGTATTATACCGTACTGTACTTTACCATACTATACTGTACTTTACAGTACATACTATACTATACTGTACTTTATTATATATTATACTGTACTATACTGTACACAGTATATACTAAAATTATATACTGTTTTAATTATACTTATTATATACTATTTCACAATATGTATTATACTACACTATACTGTACTTTACAGTATATACTATAATCATATACTGTTTCAATTATACTTAATACATCAGTGAATAGTTAATAACTTTACCTGGTACACACATGTGTTTATCTTCGTGAAAGAAGTGCGCGCGTTTGCACACGCAGGTTTCCAGAGGTCCGCATTCCGCATTCGCAAAATGGCAGTCCTCATTTTTCGTACAATTAGCGCCGACACCGTTTGCTACTTGATACGCTGTACGGGATGTGCTCGCGTTAAACTTCGTGCGTTTCTCGACGTGTCGATAGGAAAACGTATTTACAAACCTTGCTCGATTGCGTCACCTTCTCGGAAGAGAGTGTTATCGTTACGCAAGAATTTTGACGAAGTATTTCCTGGCGGCACACACTTGTGCTCGACGAAGTCGCACGTCGCGTTTGATCCTTTGCAATCGTTGTTTATGATGCACTTCCCGTCATTCTCTGCGCAACAGAAGTATCGGGATAAGTATCGGACGTTAATGATTGCTTTAGAAATCATTTACCTTCAGCAATTGGACGACAACCTCTGTATTCCCGCTTGTAATATTTCGGGGCACAGTTGCAGATCTTCTCCTCATTGCATTTGGACGCTTGAAAGTCGCCGTGCACGTAACAGTCCTCGTCGTCCTGGCATTTTTCGGACAATCCTGCGACAGATTTTCATTCATTTTCATTTGCTCGCTTGCAACAGTTTACCTCATTCACTTGTGTCGAGTGATCCGAGACACACACCTGAGTACCTGTGACATTGTCCGTGTATGTAATAATATCCCCCGGCGCACACGCAGATTCCATTCGTGCACGTCCCACCTTTGGATAAATACGCGGAACACTGCCTCGGTTCTTGGCAATCGTCGCCGTACTTCTGAGCCACTAGAGAAATTTTTTAACACAGAATGCAAATTAACACTAAACGCCTGGTGAAAATTGGCCGGTTTGAAAATTCGATTTGAAATTCTGCACTCTTTCGTTCGTTCAATTCTTGTTAAAAAAAAAAAATAATCTAATTTCTTTTCTTACTGTTCGAAAGTTATTTCCTGTATTACTATTTATATTACTATTTCCTGTATTACTATTTATTTTATTGTATAATTATTTCTATTGTAAAAAGATCTAACCGATTACAGGAAGAAATAGAAATAGATTTAGGTTAGATTTAGGTTAGGTTTAGGTTAGTTTCTACTGTTCTATGCAATTTTCATCCTCGAGACAAATCAGCGTATGTCTCCTTAACTAGGTTTAGTGTCAATGTGGCTTGGTATTTTTTTTCACTTAGAATTTAATATCATTTCGACTTATGGTGAGAAAATATATGATACGATTAAGAAAAATGAAGGTGACTTTGAAAATTTCGAAACCCACAAAAAATTGACACGCCATACTTTGCTTTCCTTAAAATCATACAACTTTTGTATTAAACAACTTCTCGTTAGACGCATAATTTAAAAGTGATTTCAAGTGTGTAAGTTACGTGAATCATCCTGTATAATAAATTGAATAAATTAAAAAAATACTCTGTTATATATTACGTAAAAAAATCCTTTTAATCATTAGGTTCAGTATCAATATGGCTTGGTACTCTTTTTACTTAGAATTTAATATTATTTCGACTTATGGTGAGAAAATATATATGGCATGGATTGAAAAAAGATGAAGGTGACTGAAAATTTCGAATCCTCCCTTAAAACCATACAACTTTTGTATACAACTAAACAATTCCTTGCATAATTAATAATAAAATAAAATATTTCGAATGTCCGAGTTACGTGAATCGCCCTGTACAAAATTTCTAGTATTAAAACGTAGCACGGTCTGATTATTTTCATCGTCAAATTCCCTTTAACATGCACGTGCATACAATATCTCGGAATTTCGATTGCGAACAGACACATTCGCGTGTAACAATAAACGTTTGATTGTAAGTAAACATTTGGCGATTCACCTTGAATGCACGCTGTGAAACTTCCATCGAGGATGTAGCCGGGGGCACATTGACAGGTGCCATTGACGCAACTGGTGAGCTTCACAGGGCAATCGGAAGTGGCACTGCATTCCCAATCGAGGACGTTATTTAAGGATGCTTCGTCATCGATGGAACGTAGTTCCTCCGCTCTGGTGCCTCGTGGCAAATCTAAGAAATGGCAAAACATTAATTCCAGTCGTCGAAGGTTAACTTGGTGAGTGGACTTGTTTCAATTGGCAATAAATAAATGACAGTTTACATCAGTTTTATGTCGAGACTCAGCTTTGTGAGAAAGTAGGAATAATAAATCTGTTATAAAGTTATGTCAGAAGGGAGAAGAAATGGTACAAATGTCCTTACCATTGTGCGAGACGCAGAGTAACAAAACCACGATACTCGAAACACGCAGCATGTTCGACACACGTCGTCTCTGACTGAAATGTACAAATTCCCGGTGTGACGATCGTTCCCGTCTTTTATCGGACTAATCATATCTGATAGAAAACGAACACCTGCATTGCTATCGAAAAAAGTCAATTGGATCGCCACGGGGAACGTTTCTTCACAGTCATTTAGTATATCGTTCGTTTGGCTCTCGGAACAAAGGGACAACATTTCATGTATTTTCAGTTTTATTAGCTGCGAGACAGCTATGCTTCTTTTTTTCAGAAAAGAGTATCGAATATCCAACGTGTTTTTTATAGTATCTAGAATCTGTTCTGAGGTTAATTTAAAAAATTGCGAAGTGTATTTATATACAAAAAAAAAATGTTATCGCAAAAGTCGTATCTTCCTTCTCGTTTGATCTTTGTATTTCTGCCTATTCTCTATCTTTCTAATTTGTAATTATCGAATTAAATATTGATCGTCAGGCGAGAAACGAAGTACAATTGAAATCACCGTCGCCGAGAAACAATTAGTAATTGAAAGTTAATATTCTTCTACAGCACAACATTATGCAACAATCGCGGAAAATTTATTTCACATGCTTCTCGCTGAGGAAACGACGCGTTTACGTAATTCGAGAATCTTCTTTCCGCGTATTATCGGAGAATCGCTTAAAATATTTCAATACGTACGTTCCGCGAATCTGCGGATGTGTCGCAGAATTTAGAGGAGGGAGCGTGTGCATGTATGTTTTGTCAAAACAATTGACCGGACGGAGGCAGATTTCCTCATTTGACGATAAGTATAAAATCGTAAACGACCCGCGGAAGATTATATCTTGACCCCGGCGTCATCTTCTTCGTAGTCGCCGCGGCAAGTATGCGGCAGGAAAATAAGTTTTTATCGCTCCGCTGTTGACCTTTTACTTCTCTCAGCGCTAGGTCGAGGTTAATTTGTAATTTTGCGCTTAACATTCGACGTTCGTTCTTCCTCGCCGGTTAGTTTATAGCTGATCGTTCATCATGAAGCAGCACAGCAGCATCAGCAAGGGTGAGCTCCCCCAGTCTCTCGATGCATATTTACTTTCTTCGTCGCTCGCGTTCCTCAACTTTCTCCTTTAATCCGTTAATTCTCTAGTTTTCTTTTTTTTTTCGTAATTCTTATTCTATAATTATTATAATATACTAATTCTAATTTTTATTACATGACGATTATTGGTATATTATATTCTAATTGATATTGATATTATTAGTATAACTATATTATCTATATTAGTATATATTTAATTGATATTATTAGTATATTATATTGATATCATGATAATTGTAGTATATTATATTCTTATCATATTTTAGTATAATATATTCTCATTCTATAATTATTATAATATACTAATCCTAATTCTTATTACATGATAATTATTAGTGTATTATATTTTGTATATATTCTTGTTTATCAGTATTATATTAGTATATTATATTCTTATACTACAATTATTACAATATACTAATCCTAATTCTTGTTATATGACAATTATTAGTATATTATATTCTAATTAATATTGATACTAGTAGTATATCTGTTGTTGATATTGATATTATTATATCCATATTATTTGTATATCTAATTGATATTATTAGTATATTATATTGATATCATGATAATTATAGTATATTATATTCTTATAGTATATTATATCATCATATCTTAGTATAATATATTCTCATTCTGAGTAAAATATGAATCCTAATTCTTATTATATGTCAATTATTGGTATATTATATTCTTGTTATATTAATATTATATTAGTATATTATATTCTCATTCTATAATTATTATAATATACTAATCCTAATTTTTATAATTTCGTTGTCTCGTGATCTTTAAGAAAATACTTCTGCTCCTGTGAAACGAAAATTTTTCGCTTATGGAAACTACTCTGTAATTACGATTGATTAAAATTACTGTCTAAAAATTATTAATTAAATTATTAACTTAATATTAACACGTTGAATCAGTGAACGCACATGGAAACAAATTTAGTACGCGTATATTAAAAATTGAGAAACTTTACAGATTACAGGAAATAGTATTGCTTTCATTGATATTTACTATATATAGACAATATACAGTATAATAATACAATAGTGATTTCAATAAAACAGTTCAGACAGAAATGTAACTTTCTTAGTCACTTCTTCCCAGCAGTGTTGTCTCTTCCTCGTAGCAATTTTTACAAAATTTTCCGACTCGGGACATTGAAACAAAGCACATGCATGACACTCAAGACTAAAATCACTAAAATCACTAAAATCACTAAAATCACTAAAATCACTAAAATCACTAAAATCACTGTCTGATTTAATAAAGTTGAAAATATTCGTGTACTTGAAGAAACACTCGTAACTTGACGTTTTTGTTTTTAATCCGTTCGATCGCAGAGAAGTTGATAAGTTTGGAGGAAGGGCTGGCCCCCGAGGCGGGCATTTTCACGCGCGTGAGAACCGCAGCGAGCAACAACCCTTGCAAACAGATTGCACAATGCGTGAAAATAATCCTGTATTTGCTGTTCGTGGGACTGGCCGGTTACGCAATGTGGCAGACGTTCAGCATCAATTCGATGGAGTTTAAGGTCATAAACCGCATCCGAGAGTCGCAGGGTTTGTTCAGTCAGCGTTCGACGTTCGACAAAAGGAACGACGCGGCGGGACAGTTTCACCATTCGAAAGGTGAATCTATCTCTTCGTCGATGACGAAGAACCTCGAAGCTTTGGATCTCGATAGCAAAACGTCTTTCACCGACGAGAATGACGACGAGCCGCTTAATGCCACTGACGTTTACAGAGCCGACGACGTGTTGTCTGTCACAACAGAATTCTATGAAATCTACGAAACTGACAACGAGGGAGTTGTTAACGCAACTGCAAGCACCGATGAAATTATTTCTACGACAACAACAACAACAACAACCACGGATAAATCTCCGATCGAAGATGTCGATTCAAATTCCTCGATCGGAGCGAGCGACGAAATGAAATTGAAACGCGACCAAGAAGAGATTTTGGACGTGCTCTTGTCGTTGATTATACGAAACGCGAGAAGTTCGCACATCATAGATTCCTATTATTACGACAATGGATTCAACGACTACGCAATCTCTGAGACGCTGCACGCACAGAATAGCAACGACGTTGAGGAGGAAAATAGTCAGGGGACTCAGGAAACTCAGGAAACTCAGGGATTCGTATTATTTGTAAACGGAGATGATTATCAGGAGGGAAATTCCGAAAATTCCGACTATCAAACTGAAACAGTTACCGAGAGCCCGGCGGAAGATTACTATGCAGAATTTTCTAGGTATATTTCATGAAAAAATATCAACGTGTCAAGTTGACAGCTGTAACGATGTTTGTCAAGTGACGTTTTCATATCTCCCTTCGACTCCTCTCTTCCCAAATAATATTTCTTCTATCGTTGCAGACCATACTACGGTCCACATCCGTGGAGGATATACGAGGATTTCAACATCTAAATTTTCGAGTAAGTTGAGAAAATTGTGGTCAACTACGTCGAATTCGACACGTCTTAACATCAGATTTATTTTAGATTAGCGTCCAATTCAAAATGGTCTAATTTATTTTCTCGAACATCGTTGAAGAGTTCAAAGCGACGCAACGTGGCTTAGGTCGTCCACGATGGAAGAAATTTTGTTTGAGGCTGGAGATCATTGGCAGCACGCGTTAATAAATTAAATTAAGTCAAACGCGAACATAATCTTTCTGAAGAATTGGTAGGTTTTTTTTTTTTTTTTTTTGGTCGAATGACCACCTTTCTTCTATCACGTGGCTCGCTAAGAATTTTAAAAAGTATATTCGTCAATTCGAGAAGAACGCGATCGATACGTTTTCGCGTGTCTCATAATTGATCTTGTACTTTAGATAACTTATTACGTGTATTTCCATTGAATAAGTTAAAAGTGAGAATTGCGAATTTCTGTCCAGCGAATTTCTTTTGATTATTTCCCACACCTCCTTGAACATGCATGTGTTCACATAATTATCAAATATCATCTCGTAAAGGTTAGCTGCTGTTTGACAAAATCACGTTGTTGAGAAATTAATGCATCATTCACACAACTGCGCATGGGCCTTGAACTTATTTATGCTAATACGTAACGATTTACACCAGAGTTGACCTGATAACGTTTCCATACGCCGACTAATAGGCAATTACAATTGGTCGGCCGGCGATTACCAACTGGTGAAGTAGGTCAGTCTCGAACATGGTTTTTTTTTGAGGGAGATTTTCTTTTTATCTGGAAGAACGCACATAACCCTTACAAACTTTCTCACGATAGCTTCAGAATTCAGACACGTCAATCTCTCTTATTTCCCATGATGTTGTCTTCCCTCGTTCGAATACAACACTTAAAAACATTTAATAACTGAGCTAAGTTTGAACCGAGCTATGACCCAACTTTGCTCTAAGAAAAATTCAGGCGAAATTGTAAAAAATATTACCCTTTCTCGTTCGAATATAAAGTGGTTTAATAATTGAGCTAAATTTGAGCTAACAATACGTTTGAATTGAGCCAATTGGAAGTAGAACCGAGCTAAATATGCTAAATATACTCACTTTGCTCTATGAAAAATTCAGGCGAAATTGTAAAAGATATTATCCTTTTTCGTTCGAATACAAAATGGCTTAATAATTGAACCAAGTTTGAGCTAAGTTCGAACTGAGCTAATTGTAAGTTTGAACCGTGTTATGAACTAACTTTGTTCTAAGAAAAGTTCAGGAGAAATTGTAAGGGATATTATCCTTTCTCGTTCGAATACAAAGTGGCTTAATAATTGAGCCAAGTTTGAGCTAACAATAAGTTTGAATTGAGCTAATTGTAAGTTGAAACGAGATATGAGCTAACTTTGTTCTAAAAAGAATTCAGGCAAAATTGTAAGAGATATTGTCCTTTCATATTCGAATACAAAGTGGTTTAATAATTGAGCTACGTTTGAGCTAAGTTCGAACTGAGCTAATTGTAAGTTTGAACCGTGCTATGAGCTAATTTTGTTCTAAGAAAAATTCAGATGAAATTGTGAAAGATATTATCCTTTTTCGTTCGAATACAAAGTGGTTTAACAACTGAGCCAAGTTTGAGCTAACAATAAGTTGAACCGTGCTATGAGCTAACTTTGTTCTAAAAAAATTCAGGCAAAATTGTAAGATATATTACCCTTTCTCGTTCGAATACAAATTGGTTTAATAATTGAGTCAAGTTTGAACTAAGGTGTAACTCTGTTCGAGGAAAAATTGAGACAAAATTGTGAGAAGATTTTAACGTGCCACTTTTCTTTCTTTTAAGTGAGATTATAAGACAATCTCTTCTTTTTTTTTACAACTACACCTACGTAGCTTTGAAAAAAAAACTGTGCTGTCGGATAATAGAATTTATTAAATGTTCCAAGATTCTTCTGTACAATTCTTTTTTCTTTTTCTTTTTAATTTCTCTTGGAACCTAATTTTTCTTCTGCAAACTTCACTTGGAGAATCACGACTCGGACCAGTAGCTGGAGTTACTCTCGCGCGTTTAATTATGCGCAACTACTACGTTGTTAACAGTTCAGTAAAAAATGGGAGAGAAAACAGCGCGCATATTGGGAAATTGAAATCAAGGGAATTGAAATTTCGTGCTACGCGCGCTTTGACGAGGCGCAGGTATACACAACAATGCGCACTTGAAAATTCTAACTCGTTAATGACTTTCTGCTATTTTTATAAGTTCCAAAGGTTAACATATTCTGTTTAAAGCGCGATATCGCAAACTCGATTCTCAAGTAGAGAATTCCCATTCGTTTAAACACACGTAATACGACTTATAATGAGTTCATCTGACGTGATTTTATTGTGATCTCTGCCGATACCAACTTTCTATGGAAGAAATTGTTAGAAAAATTATTGTTTGTTTCTTCGTTGACAGCAGATCTTTTTTCGGTGACCTTCCCTCTCCAATTCTGAAAAGACACGTGGACCTCGACGTCAGTTTCAATCTATGTACATATTACATCGTCAGGGAATGTACGTGAATTATATAGAAATCAATTATCTCGTTCATGTACCGGGGTAACTGTTATTTCCAAATTGGACATGTTCGATGAAACACGCGAACGAGCCACACGTGAATATTCACGATCCATTTCCGATACTTTCCTCTCCTCAGACAGACCCGACTGTTACGAAATCCTCGTGATATGTCGCGATATACGCTCAAAGTTAGCAACACAGGCCTAGCGTGCAGGAAGGCACACTTCTGCAAATTTAAACCCATAAAATAGCGGGAACAGCATTATATAAATTTCCCAACTTTCGTACACGTGCCCCGAGCCTATTTCCGACCAATCTAATCATGTGTTGAACACATACAATACAGTTTGTTTCATCGTATATTCGTTCCATTTTATCGTATACTTTCTATTATTTTATCGTGTGTTAATACTATACTTTAAAATCAATTACTCAACATACACAGTACATTCAAACAATCACAAACAAAATAGGAATCTAAGGATATAAATATCTTTTATTCTATTGTGTATTTTTTATTTTGTCATATTCCATTTTAGAGTACACTTTTTATTATGTTATTGCATATTGACACTAATCTTATAAATATTTTAAAGTCAATTACCTATTCAACACACACAATATATTCAATATTCTCATCCACATTTCATATCAACACTAGTCACAAACAAAAATACAAATACATTCAATTTTATGGCACACTTTTTATTATTGTATTGTATACTAATATCAATACTATGTTTTAAAGTCAATTACTTGCTCAATATACACAATACATTCAACATTCTCATCCACACTTCTGTCAACATTCACAAACAAAATAGGAACATAAAAACACAAATGTTTTTCATTATACTGTATTTATTTCTTTTATCGTACATTTATTTTAATCGTTAAATACATAGCCACTTTGGTGTGCCGTTTACGTTTTTTATCTGCAACGAAGAGCAGCAATCTTCTCGCCAAAAGAAACTTATTTCCTTTGGTTGATATAGTGATAGTAGACTCAGAACGAAACACGTCGCCAAGACCTACAAGTTGCTTTCCATGAAATTTTCATGAAAATTACAGACTTGTAATTGAAGGTCGTATAAAGTGAAGAGGAAAGAAAAAAAGGAGGAATGTCTGTGCACTTAGTATCGAGGATCGTGTCGTGGCGCAAGAGCAATTTGCTGGTACTTGACAAAGTTAGCTTGCACCACCTTGCTCGCTTCTTATTGTTAGTTATCAAGGTAGGCGGGATATTTAGCATTTTAGGAGGCCTAGCAAAGTCGAACTCCTTCGCCGATTCGTTGGCCGTGTTACCGCCTATTCCCTGTAATTTATTACAAATCGATACAACATCTATATCGTGGCCACAGGAAGACCAAGCGTCAGCGTCGACACGTCGAGTGACAATTGCAATTACAGCAACGTAAATTTCGTTTCACGAAGCTTTCTGTTTCTCTGGAGAGAATCGCTTGAAATTGAATTTAATACTCTGAATTGATTGATTTTCTGATGGACAGGCGAGTTGTGTGACCGTTAAGCTTCCGTGACAGTGTACGAAACGAAACACGACTTTTCGTGTATTATTTCCTTCGAAACTTCGCGATTCTTTTTCTTTTTTCACGCTCATCGTATCACACGGCCTCATCAAATTCGATTAATTACGTAAGTCAGCGCAAGCTCTTTCCTGCAAAGGAGACGCCGAAGAATGTAATGTAATGATTAAAATTTCGAAGCGAAATGTGTTATTCATAATGAATTTTCACTCCAGTGGGAACGTCGAGCTCTAAAGTCTGCTACGTGTTTTCAGCAGCTTTCAAAAGCTAATAGCTTCGTGACGAGTTCGACGAAAGTTTCTATCGCGGCCTGTTAAACCTGCTCGTAAAAATAGGCGTGTCTGTTGCAACAAAAAATTCCCGGGGAATTTGTCACAGTTGACGGATTGAAAAACAAGTCTCATTTTTACATAATTTTTTTTTTCCCACGCAATCTCTGTCTATTGTTATTACGCATTATCGTGAAGCAAAAGCCGCAGAGTGTGCAGCGGAATTAATAATTTAAATTATGTAAACCGACGTGCGAAGTGGTAACACCACGTCCACCATTCAGCGTGGCTGTACAGCCTGTCCGGCGAGAGTGCGAAACTAAAATATATCGTGACGAAGTCCAAGTTGCCGATGCTTTTGTTCTAGCACGGAACCGTTCTATTTCTCCTAAACCGCAGCTGCTGCCCACGATCGAAACTTAAGGGAGGAAAAGCACACTCCGATTCTTGCACGACGCGCGGCAGGCCAGCTAACGTTTCGTTGTTGGGTGCTTTGCTGCCTCTGGGTGGTGGTAGCGCACTCGGGGTTACAGGGTGGGGATGCTTCAAAGGCTTAAAAGGNGGTTACAGGGTGGGGATGCTTCAAAGGCTTAAAAGGCCTTCCAACGTCCTTGTAACACGCAGTTCTTGAATAGAACGTAATAGCATTCCGTACGAAAATAAAAATCAACTTGAAAGCAAACGAGTGAATACTCACTTCCGGCCTTATCCTTAAGGAAATTTAATCGTCGTTACCTGTGGCGAACTACACTGGAGCTTCAGATATATATATATATATATATATATGTATATGTATATATACATCTGTGCACGTTGAAAATTTTGTAAAAGCGCGACGAATCGAGAGAGGATTGATAATTTAGTGAAAAGGGGGGAAAAGCAGCGTGTGATTTCCCTCCACGGTCGTAGGCTCACCGAGAACTTTGGAAATTTAGTGACCAGTGTTGGACAGACATCTTGTCGGTGCTGCAACAAGTAAATCCGGCGGACGAGAAGATGAAGAAGACGAGGAATCTTCAGTTGTTCGCGACGTTCCTTCTGCTCGTGTTCTTCGTGTCACCGTCGTCTACGTGGGCTCTCACCACTTTCGGCAAGACCAACCCCCAGAATCAAAATCAAAACCCTCCGCCGCCACCCACGCCAGGTGCGTGAATTAGATAATCAGAGTAACTTGTCAGTTTTTTTTTTTCGAAGAAAAGAAGAGAAGAGATAATTACAGAAGTCTCGCGGCGATAACTTTGTTCCTTCTGCTCTGGTGAAATTATCTAGATAAAAATTAACATCGATTGAATGCTTGCAGGTAGTTNTTGAATGCTTGCAGATAGTTAGAATAAATTGTCTTTTTTTTTTTCTCGAAGAAAAGAAGATAATTACAGAAGTCTCGCGGCGATAACATTGTTCCTTCTGCTCTGGTGAAATTATCTAGATAAAAATTAACATCGATTGAATGCTTGCAAGTAGTTAGAGCAAATTATTTTTCTCGAAGAAAAGAAGAAAAGAGAGGGATAATTACAGAAGTCTCGATAACTTTGTTCCTTCTGTCCTTTTTTGAAATTATTCTAACAACGCTTCTAAATAAAAATCAATTGAATGGTCGATTGAACTATTCATAGCTTGGCTAGGTAATGAAAAATTGAAAGAAGAAACAGCTCGTTTCGATTTGCTAGCTCGTCCAGCTCGGTAATAACATGTTGTTGCTGAAACTTGCCGCGTAAGCGTTGCATTTGTTGTTGTAATTTCAGTCGGCAAAGCCCGGGAATGTAAGTTGGAGTCTGACTGCGCCGGGATTCAAAATACAACGTGCATGGCGGATCCTCGGGACGGAAGAACGCGTTGTCTTTGCGGCGACTTCTCTCCGCCGCTTAATGGCGCGTGTACCAATAAATTCAAAGGTAATCAGTCCCTTCTAAACATTTCTTCTTCATTTCATCCATCCAATAGTTGTGCATTTATCTCTTCACTTCACCATCCAATAGTTGTGCTTCTCGCATATTTCAAATTTTCAAATTGTCACAATAGTCACGTATTAAATTCAAGAATTTATCAATATCAAATATGTACATTATGTTCGTGCAACAATTGTTGAATCGTTATAAGCATCGAATTCAGTTTTAGAATGAAAGAGATTAAATTAAATACGTGCGAATAAATTCAAGGGTAATCAGTCGCTTCTAAACATTTTTAGTCTTCTTTTGGGACCATTCAATAGTAATGCTTCTCACGATAATTATGCTTCGATTTTGTACGCCATTCGAGAATTTAATATCAAATATGTGCATTATGTTCGTGCAACAATTGTTGAACTCTTATAAGCATCGAATTCAATTTTGAAATAAAAGAGATTAAATTTCTTCGGTATAGAAGGTATCATTGCCATTTGCATAAACTCACGTGTTCCCTCGCAATATGTGCACACACGATGGTGTGTGGTAGTAGAACTGTGGTTATCTATGCAAATTGAGAAGAATATCATTGTGGCCTGTTGTATACGTCAACGCCAACTTATTAGCTTTTTAACACAATAACTTGCCATTTGACGATGCGTACGCACAAAAATCAATGTGTCGTTTTAATTCCTAGATTGATTGCTACTGCTATTTTAAACTTTCCATCATTACCAGCGAAATATTTAAGCCAAGGATATCAAGCCTATGAATTATTTTTGAATTATTTCTGATTACTGGCCACTGACAGATTTATAATTTAGTAAATTTGGAAATTTCGTTATTTAAATTGATTGTAAAATTATTGTTGATAATTCGTGTGTAAAGAACTGTGAAATTTTCGATTCGATGATTCCGGGGTCAGATAGTAATAGCTACCGCAAAGGTTGAAAATTGATCGATTGTTGAAAGTCATGTCGAGCGTACATTCGCGAGAAGTTAAAACGTGCCGAGCTTTTATTGGCAATTATTGGCAATTTAGGTAACATTAGGTACATTCTAAGAACAGACGTACGATTCTATGAATATCAGTAAATACTGGCAAGTGTAAAAGATTTAATATCGTATAAAAAAAAAAAAAATAATGAAAATTCAGTGTTTACATATTTAAATCGGTCAGATTGAAAAATAAAAATTTTGAGAGGTGCCGAGAGAAGTTTGATCACCCGATTATTTTTTTGATCACTATTCTCGAAATGTGTTTTCGCTGTTGTCTAATTAAATAAATGTAAGGACATTTGTTCATCCTCACCGTTTAACCGATAATATAAATTGATCAATGTGTATGTTTCTTATTGTAGCGTTACATGCCCCATGTAACGAAGATTCTGAATGCATCGATGGTGCACATTGCGTACAACGAAACAATACTCAGTCTGGGAAACGTTGCTATTGCAAAGAAGGATATTACGAAGAGAAACTTTTAGTTTTATTTTGCAATGGTACGTCATCGTCATAGTTTCTTCACCTGTTAACTGTTTAGAATTGATAAAAATTCATAAATGAATTTTCTCTCTCTCTCTATGTTTGCAAAAAGTATCCTTGTTTTGATTCTATAAAAAATATTGTACCTCCAGTTAACAGGTGAAAATTTTAATTATTATGAGAATAATGATTTTATGTATATTTTTGTGTATATTTACACATGCGTAAAATGTAATTTCTAATTACAGTTTTGTCTTTTTCTGTTTTCTTTGCAGGTAGTTCATCCGTCTTTGCATTTCATACAACACTTCTGTTAATAACATTGAGTATTTTAAAACGAAGCTTCTGTTAATTATCTTGATCGTGCGACGAACTATATTTCGAATTCTTTATAATTTTGAAACTTTACAATTTATTGTGTAAAAGGTGTAGCAAGATCCTTAAAATTAATTTCGAACGTGCAATTTCAATTTCTTATTAGGAAACTAGGAATCAATCAACTATGTCACTGTGTAAAATGAGGAAATATCAGTTTCAATTCTTTATTACGTTGTATCGTATGTTTTAATTGTAACTATGCTTACCAATTGACAGTCCATTTAACAACATATATTAGTATATGTAATTATCATATCTACCATCTTTTATCTACGAAATTTTCTATTATTATTTATTCCTATTTTTTAAATATTTATACATATAATTAATACTTAGGACTTTGCAAGAAAAAATATATTACTGCAGAATATTAGACGATTCATGTTACAATCCACAACTAAGTAAGTAAAGATTTAAAATTCATATCTATTTTTTAAATATTTATACATATAATTAATACTTAGGACTTTGCAAGAAAAAATATATTACTGCAGAATATTAGACGATTCATGTTACAATCCACAACTAAGTAAGTAAAGATTTAAAATTCATAATTAATATTTTCTGTTTTAAGTCGATTTATCGCCTTAAGTTAAGTTAGGCAAGTCGTAGCTTCACAGCTAAGTGCACCTATACTTATTCAACAAATTCTTAAATTTAATTTCTCTCGAAAGCAATAAGTTTAATATTTTCTGTTTTAAGTCGATTTATCGCCTTAAGTTAAGTTAGGCAAGTCGTAGCTTCACAGCTAAGTGCACCTATACTTATTCAACAAATTCTTAAATTTAATTTCTCTCGAAAGCAATAAGTAATTCAAGTGAGAAACTTTCTATTTGATAGTGGCACCCCCTTCGTTGTTAAATGAATATTTGACGTTTGAATTCCTTCAAAGTTTAGTCATCAAAATTGAACGTGCCTAATGAGATTTTCTATATATAATGTAATAGCCACATTCCACGTACGCATATTACAAAATAATTGTAATCTAAGGTATTATTACTATTCACACAATTTTACGAGATAGAATGAAATACTATTACAAATCGTCCAATTTAGCAACTGTACAAGTAGAAAATGCCTTTTCGTTCCTAGTTACGATTAGAACGATTATGTACATAGCGAATTTTAATTAGTTAATAGACGTACATACAATACAAAGTTTTAACTCAAATCGTCCAATTTAGCAACTGTACAAGTAGAAAATGCCTTTTCGTTCCTAGTTACGATTAGAACGATTATGTACATAGCGAATTTTAATTAGTTAATAGACGTACATACAATACAAAGTTTTAACCAATAATTTAGCCAATAATGTCTGAAGTACCAACGATTAGTATGAAACAAACTATGTAATAACTGTACAATTAAATCACTGTGTGCTAATAATTTACGCCGATTTACGCGAATTTATTAGAACACAAACGAACAAGCAATATTCATTTCAATTACGATGCATAGCATTTTATAACGTTTGTAAATCGATAATACTGTAACAATGAACTGTATATTAATATATACTGCTCCACTACACAAACACATTAGCATCACGAATATATCATGCACTAATAAATTTCTTCCTGTATTCTAAATATCTCAGTACTACTTGACAACGTATCAATTATAGATTACACGAGTCAATTGTGAAAGGCGAATAAACAGAGAACCTCATACGTATATTTTGTTAATCAATTCTTTTATTATTTCTTCTGAAGAACTAACTGCGTCACGGTGTTTCCAGTTTGTCCACCAAATGTGAATGTATCAGTAGGGAGGACGTGTAAAATGTCAAAATCTGAAATATAAATTATGTTAATGTTATTAATATTGTCATACATATTATATAATATGATAATATCAATTAATGTCGTATTTTTATTTCTTT
>NIPQ01092025.1:0-19647 GCA_002806875.1 Lepidotrigona ventralis hoosana | reverse complement strand
CCTTCGTACGCGAATGCACTTGTAGGTTTGATGACGAATCTTGGTGCCGCTTGTCGTCGATCTGTACATCATTTTAAGATGATGTTAATTAAAAATTTTACTTTTCATTTAGAAATAAAATAAACTGAAAATTTCTCTTGGTTCTCGTTTCTTTCAAGTGCAGACCAGATGAGAGATATGATAATTATTTTCGATAATTTTTCAACTTAAAAAGGGTTTCAATTACATTTAATTTAGAATTTTAAATTACAATTATTTTATACAAACTAAGAAGTACATCAATGTAAAATGTAAGTAACCTAATAGAAATTTAACTCATATTTATAATTCAGTGATATTGAAGAGGAATAACTTCTTGAGCTTTAAAAATATTCAAAAATATATATTATATATCTACTTATCTATAAATTGACTACTTATCTATAAAAGACTATATAATAATATACTATAAGTATATTCTTAAAAAATGTATACCTCTATAAAAAATTAAATATATTCTTAATAAGTAAAAAGAAAAATTACAAAGTATACAAAATATTAAAAAGTAAATATAAAAGACTATATAATAATATACTATAAGTATATTCTTAAAAAATGTATACCTCTATAAAAAATTAAATATATTCTTAATAAGTAAAAAGAAAAATTACAAAGTATACAAAATATTAAAAAGTAAATACTGTTCACTGATTCTTCCCCTGTACTTGTCTTTTTTCATTCATATAATTTCAGCAGTTTGAGTGAACTTAAAAATTCATTCAACCGTATATTTCATAAAATTGATTCATTTATCAAAAAATTCAAATAAATGTGTTAATTTAGAGGAACATTATAATCTCTTACCGAAGCAGGAATCATAGATCTTGTATTTGTCGATCAACAGCTTTCTGAGCGAAGAATATTCAGCTAGTCGACCAATCGGAAGAACATATTTGTCCCAGTTCTCATATTTAGCACGCAGCCTGTCTCTGAAGTTCAGATATCGACTACTTGCAATTGGTGTTGTACGGTTGCTGTGATCTCCGGTCAACCACGGATGAAGGAGACATTCATGGGCGGTCATACGTTTCCTACATTGATAGCACGCAGCCTGTCTCTGAAGTTCAGATATCGACTACTTGCAATTGGTGTTGTACGGTTGCTGTGATCTCCGGTCAACCACGGATGAAGGAGACATTCATGGGCGGTCATACGTTTCCTACATTGCAGAGAATATTTCATTAATATGAATTGCACATTGAAAATATTATCTATTAAAAAAATTTGGCTACTAGTCTTCTAATATGAAATTCGGTACATCATTTTTAATATCAATAATGATTTCTCTGTGTATTAAGAGAATATTTCATTAATATGAATTGCACATTGAAAATATTATCTATTAAAAAAATTTGGCTACTAGTCTTCTAATATGAAATTCGGTACATCATTTTTAATATCAATAATGATTTCTCTGTGTATTTTTAGTACATTGTGTAGAAAATGAACATGTCTTGTTGTACAGTATAGTCAGAAAAATATGTAAACTGTAAAGTATAAATGCAGAAAAAATATACCCAAACACTTTACTTAATACTGTATTAGATTATTCGGAAAGGTTAAATTCTGTCCTATGTTTGAACTATTAGAATTATTACGAATATGTATGAACTGTAATAAATATAGTTACCAATTTACTAAATGCAATAATTGAAAAGAAATATAAATAAGTTCAATAAAAAAATGTGTTGTTTTTTTAATAATACAGGTCATAATATTAGATTAATTAATAATATTAAATTAAAAAATATTGAATCTTGTTTGGTTTCACCTATTATATCTATTGAATGTTATAAATATGTTATAGTTCACTTTAAGTAAGAACGTACTCTTTGTTTTTGATGAGCAATCGCCTAATGAAGTCCTTGCCCTCTTCGGAGACGTCGCGGAACGCTTCTTCGTCAAAGTCCCAGTCGCAGGCCTTAACGTTCTTCAAAGTCTCGATGTCATTGTCTCCGGCGAACGGCGAAAGGCCGCTTAATCTGTAACAATTATTTGCAATTAAATTAATCTATTAATGGTATCATATGTAAAGTAAAAATTTCTTCTTGTAAACTGAAAGTTAATAAATACAAATTATTTCTAGCTAGAACTTCAGTCCTTGGAGATACAACAAAATATAACAAAATTTATTTCTTACAGAATATACTAATTCTAAGAATAAAAGATTTATATTATTTTTCTTACTTTACGTTCAATAAAGTATCTAATTTTTTACTTTTCAGAATACTTGATCCATCAAGGATCAAGCAATAACTTGTAATATCATAGTTTCTTAAAATTTCATAAAATTATAAAATTTAGATGGAAGATATAATGATAGATGAAAAGATATTAAACGAATTTTCGTAAAAAGAAAAAAAATAACAGAATTTGATAATATATAAATTGATTGTAATGAATTGCAAATGAAATGTTGCATTAATAAACGCGAAATTGTTTCTCACGATCTCTTAAATAAGATTCCATTATACATATGTTAAATATTTTAAATCAAGTGAAAGAAAAGTTTCTTCAATTTTGCAATCTTTGTTGTAGATATTACGAATTAATGAGAAAAGTATAAATAAAGAAATGATTATATCCGACAAATTAGAAATCCAAATGACCAGCTAATTAGTTAATAAAAGTGATTCATAATAAAAGGGATATTCCATTCAAGTAAACGAATCATTGCTTACAAAACATAGGCTAAGACACCACAAGCCCACATATCTGTGTAGAAACCGACAGGTTCGCGTTCAACGATTTCAGGTGCAGCAAATTCTGCAGTGCCAGTGCTGATCTTGACCACCTCGTTAGGATCGAGTTTCGTAGCCAAGCCAAAGTCAATCAATTTGACGTTGGTGCTCTTGCGTGTCTGGCACATGATGTTCTCAGGTTTGATGTCTGAAAATTTAATTAATGTTTCTCTTTTTTATTTAACAAATTCACTTAATCGGGCGTTTAATTAACATTTTATCCATATAAATAGAATTGTATTGCACAGTTGTAAAATAAAAAAATAAGGACAGATTTTTCTCACCTAAGTGTATAATGTTCTTTTCGTGCATATGTTTCACGCCTTCGCAAATCTGTCTCATATAGTTGATAACTTCTGCCTCGGACATGATGTAGCCTTCCGCTGTGATCCTTTCGAACAGTTCACCACCGGACAAACTAAACGAAAGAAACGCGATTAAAAGAACTAAAGCTAAGCTTCAACATCCTGAAGTTCAATTTTGCGCGGAATAATTAGATTGATGACTAGTTTTTCATGTAATAACTAGACAATTTAAAATTACAGAAATATATAAAATGCATACAACATAAAAAAATATACCAAATATGCAAAAANTTTCGAACAGTTCACCACCGGACAAGCTAAACGAAAGAAACGCGATTAAAAGAACTAAAGCTAAGCTTCAACATTCTGAAGTTCAATTTTGCGCGGAATAATTAGATTGATGACTAGTTTTTCATGTAATAACTAGACAATTTAAAATTACAGAAATATATAAAATGCATACAACATAAAAAAATATACCAAATATGCAAAAATATGATGATTATACTATACAGTAAAATGTAGTACTAAGTACTACATTTATCCTTATAAATTTTTATAAAAAACTATGATTAAGCTATCAACATATATGCATTCCAAAATTGTTTAACCAAATCCTTCAATTGTTTAACCAAATCTAACAAATCACAAAAAAATCATTCAGCTTATTTTGATTCCAATCTTATCTCACTTTACCTCACATTCTCAAGAATTCATTCAAATATACTTACAACTCGAATATCAACACCATCTCGTCATCGTCTTCGAATGCGTCGTGAAGATTGATCAACTTNTACATTCCAAACTTCAATTGTTTAACCAAATCTAACAAATCACAAAAAAATCATTCAGCTTATTTTGATTCCAATCTTATCTCACTTTACCTCACAT
Source organism: Lepidotrigona ventralis hoosana (assembly GCA_002806875.1). Classification (NCBI taxonomy): domain Eukaryota; kingdom Metazoa; phylum Arthropoda; class Insecta; order Hymenoptera; family Apidae; genus Lepidotrigona; species Lepidotrigona ventralis. The sequence continues at coordinate 15,671 of NIPQ01092025.1, read as the reverse complement.
TCTCAAGAATTCATTCAAATATACTTACAACTCGAATATCAACACCATCTCGTCATCGTCTTCGAATGCGTCGTGAAGATTGATCAACTTCGGATGATGTAGCTGATTCATTATATCAATCTCCTTCCTAATCAGTTCTTTCTCCATCGCATGAGACACAGGGATAAACTTGGCCGCGAATATGTTTCCGGTAGCTCTTTCGCGACAACGATGCACCACACCGAACGCGCCAGTTCCAATCTCCTCGAGAATATCATATCTATCGTACACCGAGATATGTTTAATCTCAACCGGCTGTGGCACATGTTTACTATAAATATCGAACACAAATTGATCGTAGTCTCGTGGCTTCTCGTCGCTTCGTCCGCGGATCTTCTTGCCAGTCTCGTCCACCTTGTACTCCTTCTGTTTGAACTCTCTCTTGATAGTTCCCTTCGTCGTGATCAATGGTGTCACTTCACTCGGGTCAGATCTTCCATAGATGTTCTCAGCGCAAATACGGAAGTCGTACTGGTGTCCAGGACTGAGACCAGTAACCGCCATGGAACAGAACCTGGTATTGCCAACTCTGATCCAGCTGGTCATCGGATGCTCTCGTTTCTCTACGAGATAATTAGTGATATTGCTACCGCCGTCCCAGACTGGTGGTTTCCACGTTAGAGCCAACGAGTCGTGGCCAACGTTGTCCACCTGCGGGAACCTCGGTGGATCCGGTCTGTCACTAATTTGTATCTTGATGATCGCGGAGTCTTGACCCATGTCGTTCTCAGCGGTGATTCGGTAAGGTCCAGAATCGATACGACTACCGTCTATGATCGTGAGTACAGCGTGCCTCTCCTTCACGTCTACGGTGTAGTGCCCTCCAGACTCGATCACCTCTCCTTCCCTGACCCAGCTGATCTTCGGTTTCGGATAACCGGTAAACGGAATCTTAATCACCACGTTGACACCTTTATCGAAGAACGCGGTATCTCTGAACCTCGGCGGTACGTTCAGTTTCGGAAGCGTCTTGATCAGAAGTTCACCCTTAGTCGACTTAACTCCGCATTTGTTCACAGCGCGACAGACGTACTCGTCTGCGTCCTCTCCAAATACGTCGCGAATGATCAGCGTGTGCTGATCGCCCTCCGAGTATATGTCGTACCGAGATCCACTGACGATCTCGCGAGCTCCCTTGAACCACGTGATCGTCGGCCTTGGAATACCAACGATCTTGCACACGAACTGCGCGTTGTGGTTCTGCACGCAGCTCACCTTGTGCAAAGGTTGAATCACCTCTGGGGCTTTGGCCGCTTGAGGATCGGTGATCTTCACGGAAGTCGAGGCCTTCGACTCCGGCCCGATGCCAGCAACGTTCTGAGCGAATACTCTGAACTCGTATTGCCTTCCCTCGATTAAGTTGCTGATATTGATCTGAGTAGGTAGACAGATGGCCACGTTCACGCGTTGCCAGGCTTGGCCACCGACCTCGCGTTTGTCGATCCAATAGCCTTGGATCTTCGAGCCGCCATCCGATTCTGGTCTCTCCCACGAGAGATTCACGAAGTCTCCGCCAACCTCGGTGACCTTTGGCGTTCCCGGAGGACCAGGCGGATCGAACGGTGCCTTGGCCTTGATAGGATTGGTTCCCTCGAGAGGAGGTCCCATTCCGTTATCGTTCACAGCCATCACGCGGAACAGATACTCTTGTCCTTCAATCAGACCTTGTACCAAGAACGAGCAATCCTTGCAGAACGAAGAAACTATGATCCAGTGTGTATGACTGACGTCACGACGTTCGACGACGTAATGAGTGACACGAAGACCACCGTCGAATTTAGGTGGTCGCCAGGTGAGAGTGCACGTGTGTTTATTAATGTCTGTGACGTCGAGAGGTCCGGTTGGTGGTCCAGGTAGTCCGGTGATGTACACGTTGAACGAACCGCTCACGCTACCGCTGTCGTTCGAGATCGATAAGTCGTAAACCCCGGCGTCTTCTTTCTGAATGTCTTTGATAAAGATGATGAGATATTCGTCAAACACGGTGTACTTGATGTGAGTAGTTTCGACGATCTTCTGACCGTCTTTCTTCAGAGTGATGTTCATCGGTTGGTCGCCGCTGTAGTAGATCTTGATCTTCGTGTTGTCGTTCTCGGCTAGGTATAGATAGTCTGGCATGCGCTCGATACGAGGCGGAGAACCGATCTTCAGACGGCCAGTGGTGGTAGCTAAACCGAGTGGATTTGAGATTTGACAACTATAGTCGCCGTCGTCAGCGTTCATTACATCGGATATAACGAGTCTGTAGATTCCGTCGATAGCTTCGGTGCGGAAACGGCCGCCGATTGTGATCTCTCTGCCGTTCTTTAGCCACCTAGAATTTATAAAGTGCTGTTAGTTGAAAATAAAGTGTGATGTTATGTAGACTGTAAGTACGTCGTAAAGTGACAATGATTGTTAATAGATATCAGGACTTTACCAGTTTCGATACGAAATTATCAATCGGTTGGAATTTTGTATTAGGTTATCCGATGTTAATTTTCGCGTATTAGACAAAAATAAAAAGTATGCGGTCAATACACGTGTTGATTGAAATATTTCATCGTAAAAGTAAGAAAATTTTTTAGTGCAACAATTTTTTTTATAAATGCATGAAAACAGTATGTATTATATGAAAATGATATAAAAATATATTATGAAGATATGCGTATGTGATTATTACATCCATACAGTAAACGTTCAACATTATATCTGTGGTCACAAATTGTGATGCATAATATGAAGCATAAAAAGGAATTACAGTTAAAATCATTCTTCAATCATCTTTAGGAAAAAATATTTAAATTGTAGAAATGAGAAATGAAGATTTCACTAGTTAATATTCAACGCTATCCTTCACCAAAGCATCAAAAGGGAGAAAACTCTGAGAAACACGAACCTTGCGGTGGGCAATGGTTTCCCAGTAGCCTCGCACTCGAGGACCAAAGTTTTGCCAAGTGGCACGTTCGTGCTGATCGGCAGAGGTCTGACGAATTCCGGTTTCTCGCCACCCTCCACCTCGCAGATCTTCACCGGTGTAGTGCAAGAGCTTGGCTCTGATTTTCCGGCAGCGTTCACCGCGAAGATTCGGAACTCATAGTCTCCGCGTTCCATCAGATTCAGAACAGTGTACTCTGTATCGATGGCGTTGTACTCGTTGCACTTGGCCCAGAGTGCACTTCCAACCTCCCGTTTCTCGATCACGTAACCGGTGATGCGGCTACCTCCATCGGAGATCGGGGCTTCCCATTTCAGATCGACATAGTTCCTGCCAACCTTCACGACCTGCGGCGTGCCTGGCGGTGAAGGCACGTTGAACTTGCTCTTCAGCTTGAATGGTGCCGATGGTGGGCTGGGTTTGCTGAAACCAGCTGCGTTCTTCGCGCGTATTCTAAACTCGTACTCGTGTCCACTTAACAGGTTGTAACAGATGTAGGTGGTGTCTTTGACGAGATAGTCGTTCGCCACTCGCCATGTGGCATCGTCCGCAGGGTCGCGGAATTCGACCTTGTAACCCTGAAGAGAAAAAGATCGATTGATATTTGGTTCATTACCTGCGTGATTTGTTACAGGATAGAAGTAACAGACTGGTTAATACTAGAACTACCAAAGTTATCGAAATGATCAATTTATATTTCCATTAGAAACTTTATAGGTATAAAACAATATACGGAAATTTCATATTTTAATCGGAGTTGTAGTTCTAGTGTTAATCCTTTTAACCTTTCAGAAGCGAATTTTCTCCGGTGTCTTACGTTAAATTTTGAAATCATTTTTATCAAAAATAAATACGTTTGTCATTTGGCTAACACAAGAATAGAATGAGTCGGAACAAGTAATTTGTAATTTTTTTTATAGGAATTTTCTAGACTTAAAGTGCATTTTTGATTCGCTGGATTTACTAGACTTTGCATTTGTATTTATTAAAATATAGACTTTGCATTTGTATTTATTAAAATATAGTCCATTTCTTTTATAAAGCTACGAGAATAAATAAAAATTGGCAGTCTGATTATTGCACTTTAGAAGTTCTATGCGTAATAACATTGATGTGCATACTTGAATACGAGATCCACCATCGGACATCGGTCGGGTCCATACCACAGTTGCGTTCGAAGTATCCCAATCGATAACACGTGGTTGGCCAGGAGGTTCGGGCACCGTGAATGGGAATTTCGCGGTGATCGGTTCATCGGCTTGCAACGGTTCTGACACTCCATACTGATTCTCCGCGCGAACACGGAAGTTGTATATACGATTAGGTTCAAGACCGATCACGTCGTAGTGAGTGTTTCTTACGAAACTGCTGAGTTTCGCCCAATACTGAAATCATTCGCCGTATCGTTTAATAATTATCAATTTTTTTTAAAAAAAAAAACGTATATTTCCACAGGAAAAAGAGAGAAAAGAAGGGAAAATTAGTAGAAGTTGAAATTATTTGGTGTGTTATCTAATAACTGCTAACTTTAAAAAATTACTTGTTAATAGCATTACTACTTGCTAAGAAGTTGATTTTTTAAAAAAGGAGAATGAAAGAGGAACATATAAATATTATTTTTAATTTACTGGCTATTAATTTTTATTTCTATTTCTAAAATTATATATATATACTTACGCCAGCTGGATCCAATTTTTCAACGACGTAGTTTGTAACGGGTGAACCACCATCGTCTAATGGAGGTTTCCAAGACAACGTACAAGTTTCAGGAGTAATGTCAGAAATGTCAAGTGGTCCTTGTGGTGGAGACGGTTTATCTATGAACATAATTATTCGTTATTTGATCATTTCTCGATTGGTAAGCTTTTTAGCATAGTGCTTAAATTCAAAATAAGTAAACGAAAGTGTAATTGTACCGTACACATTTTCATCTCAGTCAGTATAACTACACATTTCGGACGACCAATTTCGATTCTATACTACTAGTTGTCCGAATATGTATTCATATAGCTACGGTCAAACTATCACGAGATTTTTCTACTTTTGCTTGATACTATAATAATATTGATGCTATGAAAATTGTACATGATCCTTTAATTTTTCTCAACAATAAACGTAACTGTGCAATTTTAAACAAATGCTTACCGACGACGAGAACCCTGCACGAAGCAGAATCTGTGCCAACGGTGTTCGTAAGATAGATCGTGTATGTTCCTGTATCAGATCTTTTGGCCTTCTTGTTGATGAATTGCGAGGCGATGTCCGTCGTGTCGAATTTGATTCTATCGCCTGTAAGGACTTCCTCGCCGTTGATGGACCAGCTTGGCCTTGGTTTTGGATTCGCCGTGAAAGGAACGGTTATCGTGAATGGTTCTCCGGCAATCACCGTCATGTCACGGATGCTGAGGTCAGACGTGATCCTTGGCGGGACTGAAACGAATTCGAGTAAAGTCATAATTACAATTTTTGTACACTGGTATTATAATAATTGTACATTCTAATTTTTTTTCAAAATGATTATCTTTTATTTACAAATAAATTATACTTCAACAAAACGCTCTGAATACTTACATGGTGCTGCACTGGCTCTGATCACGTCAGAGTTGGAACTCCATGGTCCTTTTCCAGCTGCATTTTCTGCCGCTACGCGGAACTCGTAGTCATAATTCTCTATCAGACCAGTCACTCTGTAAAATTTCAAATGCATCAATCCATTTCGCTTTAATTTCTATTCAAATGTTTTTAATTGATTTTTTAATTGATCATCAAATACTTATAATGATGTAATATCAATCAATCGAAGATGTTAAACAAGAATTACCTGTAAGTAGTGTCATGAACGAGAGATGGAGTAGCTTTCGTCCATTTGTCTTCGCTCAGTAGACGTTTCTCAATAGTGTATCCAAGGATAGGTGAACCTCCATCGTGTCGAGGCTTGGTCCAAGTAATGGTAATGCTATCCTCTGACGTTTCAATGCTTCTTGGAGTTCCAGGTGCTCCAGGTGGATCGAATGGATGCCTGGCCTTGATCGGGTCTATCGTGGTTACAGGATCCGAAGTACCATATTGATTTTCAGCCATCACTCGGAATTCGTATACGCTTCCGACTGTTAGATTTCTTACTCGGCAGAATGGTGTCGTCACGTAGCTGCTCACCTGTTATTAGAAAATCAGAAGTTAATACTTAAGAGAAGATCTCTCAAGGAAGGAAGGAAGGAAACACATCGGATTTGCACTTTTTAAATGATAATTTTTATATATTCTTACATCACATATTTATATATTTCATAGATATTTTTGTATTAATGCGATGTTTTATTGTAGGTTTTCGAAACTATTCTGAAACGATTTTTCCGAATTTGTGTGGATTTGTTCAATTTCAATAATTTCCACTTTAAAAGATGACGAATATTTTTGAAAAATAAATGAACAGACGTAGAAAAAGTTTTCTAATTTCTTTAGGAATAAATCTTGTGCTAAAACTAAAGAAGTAGTGCTTTGAATTACAGACCTTAGACCACGATCCCTTTGGTTCTCGTCTCTCAACGACATAGTTCGTGATATCGGCGCCTCCATTGTCTTTCGGTGGATTCCAGAACAGCGTAAGAGCATCTCCGCCAAATTCATCAGCATGTAGATTTTGAGGTGGATATGGACGATCTAGCACCTTAACGTTCACGGTGGCGGTGTCGAAACCGGAAGAATTGCGCAACTGAAGACGATACTGTCCACCGTCCGAACGTTTCGCATTCTTTACCACAAGACTGTGGAAAAAATTATTTGTTTCTTAGTACGGTGTGTTTCAATTATCAGTAATGATTTTACTTTTATATACTTTTAAATGCATTTCTTTCAAATCTCAAGTACTGAGATTGGGATCTTAAGTAGGATATATATTTTTAAACCAATAACAGTATAAATAATAATATCAATATTAATAATAAACAATCTACTTACAACATTCATTTTTACTCCATTGCCACAATTAAACGGTGCAGTTATAAATGATATTTTTATAATATTTACAAATTATTATTATTTTTAATTCTTATAACTACACTGCGGATTTTTATTGAAAATTAAAAGAATAGGATATTTCTAAAAGTGATTCGATTTTTCAAGTATTTACATTTTCTTTGTACTCCTCAATGCATCTAAAGGAAATTTTGAAGTGCAACTTCGAAATTCGAAAATTTGAATGACGATCCGCAGTTTACTTACAGTTACACAAGTTCAATACTTCGCAAACATACCTGGCATAGTCGTCACCCAATTGTTGATGTACACGTGGATCAGTCTCATCCTTGACAACATCGTTAGCAAACCACGTGGCAGCGGGCTTGGGGAAACCAATATATGGCACGTGGATAGAGAAGTCTTCACCAGCACGGACAGTGATGTCGCGAACTCCTCCGAGATCCATGACAGGTTTGTTCGGTTGTTCCTCGATAACGATCGGATTACTTGGTTTACTTGGATCGCTTCTTCCGACATCATTCACTGCGATCACTCTGAACAGGTATTCTTCTCCTTCGTTGAGCTTCGGAACTGTGTACACGTTGGTTGGTATTGGAGCACCGTTAACGTCGTCCCATTCGTCCTGGCCTCTCTGCTTTATTTGAACGAAATAGCCTCTGATCTTAGCACCACCGTCGCTGCGTGGTGGTCGCCAGCTCAGTGTGACGGAATCTTTCGTTATTCTGTCTGGTTTCGGTGGTTCGGGAGCATCAGGACGCACTGGAGATAAAATGATTGATTATTTTGATAATTCATTCAAAGTGGATAAAGTTAAGAGGATAACAAAGATAAAATGAGAGCGTAGGAATATAAAAATATTAGTGTAATTTTTGTGCTACTATTACATATGAACAGAAAGTAACTTTATAATAAATTGTAAATTATACTTTAAAGTAGTATAATATTATTGAATATAAAATATAAAAGCTTCATAAAACTGAAGATTTAAAATATATCGTGGTTTCAATTGTAATGTAGTGACAGAAAGCAGAATAATGAATTGATAGCGATATTAGACTTATATTACGTTTCATTGCACTTACAACGCTGATGTCCAGCAGTGATAGGCTCAGTTGGTTTACTGGGTTTACCAGATCCAGCTTCGTTAACAGCAATGACTCTGAATTCATATTTAGATCCTTCGTGGAGATCTTGCACCGTGAATGTTGTATTCGGAGTCGGATAGTTGTTAACTTTGAGCCATTCGCCACCACGTTCTCGCCTTTCGACGTAATATCCTGCAAACGAGAGAATTGGTCGATGCATTGACATGATTCAAATTATACGCTTGTTCAAATATCATCGATGCTTGGTTATTTTCAGTAGTGATTTAATTAGAAGAGCTTCATCCTTTATTTAGAAGAAAGAAAGAAAAACAATCTATATACTATTCACAGACTGATTCACAATGCCTTCATGGCTGGGAAAAAATATTAAAGGAAAAAGATGAGCAGATATATACTGCCGATCATATTCTTTTCTTTGCACTTTGCAGTTGCACTATTTCTTTAAATAGAAATATTTATCTTGAATCATACAAATAAAATATTTATTTACTACGAGTCATTATTTCTTTTAAAATCTTAACATCCTACCATTTTTTATCAATTCATAAAATTCATGTACTTATGAGAAAAAAAAAAGGAGAAAGTAATATCTCACCAGTAATAGGTTTGCCACCAGTGTTAAGCGGTGCATTCCAGAAAAGACTGCAACTATTGGGAGTGTATCCAAGGATTTCGGGTTGACTAGGTGCATCTGGTGGATCGTATGGACTCTTGGCGATGACGGGTTTGCCTTCCAATGGTTCAGACACACCATACATATTTTCAGCTCGTACTCTGAATACATATTTCTTGCCCTCGGTGAGACCTTTGGCAGTGTAGCTCGTTCTTGGACAGTATCCTGGTGTTTGACGCCAGTTATCAGCTCCGAACTCTGATACTTCGACGATATAGTTGGTGATGTCGGATCCACCATCGTCCAGAGGTTTATTCCAAGACAAGGATACAGAATCTTGCGTGGTACCAGTGTATTGCAGGGGACCTTGAGGTGGACCTGGCCTGTCGACCACGACAACTTCGATGTCGGCTGAATCTCTTCCATGCTCGTTCGTCGCTGCGACTGTGTAAATGCCGCCATCTTCTCGAACGGACTTTTCGACCAACAAGTTCGTGCGGTCGCTCTTGGTTTCGGTCTGAAAGTTATTTAGAAGTTAACTAAAGTCGAAATAATCGTTGATATTTATTTGTTGAAAGAATAATACTTATTACTGTTTTCGTGCAGAATCACTGTACTGTATTTTATGTATAAATTAATCCTTAGATCTTGGAGACACAGGTAACTATAATAATTTATTAATTTATACTAGACATTTAATTTTATTTTGTATTTTATATTTTCTCTGATAAATATTAATAAATAAAACTAAATAAAATCGTATGATATAAAAGCCTAAAGCAAATGAAAAATTTTTGATAAAATATTCTACTCCTTGTCCCTCGATAACTATAAATATTATCTGCACAGATAAAAGATGAAGGTCCTATTCCATTGTAAAAGTAATTGCAAAAAATATACAACAAATACAATGTTCGTATATGAACAAACATCAGAGTTTGCTTACCGATATTCGAAGAGTTTCTAAAAGAGGCCTCGCGTCCTTGGTCCATTCGATAGTGGGAGTTGGCGCACCCGACAATGGAATGTTAACATTGATCGGTTCTCCGGCGCGAACCTTGATCTTTCGTCCAATCAGCGCGTCCAGGTTCAATTTCGGTTTCTCTTTCATTGGTTTCGCGATAAATACAGCGGATGTGTCGCTAGCTTTGCCCGCGCCAGCTGCATTTATTGCAGTGACTCGGTATTCGTATTGGTGTCCCTCGGTTACGTGATCGTCGTAATATTCAGTACTTTTCACTGGTTCTTTAGTTAACTTCAACCAACGGCCAGTTGCACGATCACGTCGTTCCACGTCGTAACCGATGATCTTTGATCCACCGTTGCTGATTGGCGCTGCCCATCTGATCTTGATGTGGTCTTTGTCCGCGTCAACGCATTCTGGCTTGCCAGGCTGTCCAGGTGCAACTGAGTGAAACAGAGAACATGTTAGTTGATCTTTGATCCACCGTTGCTGATTGGCGCTGCCCATCTGATCTTGATGTGGTCTTTGTCCGCGTCAACGCATTCTGGCTTGCCAGGCTGTCCAGGTGCAACTGAGTGAAACAGAGAACATGTTAGTTGATTTTAAGTATTCGTAGACATCTAGTATCCTTTTATTTAGTTTGTAATACAATATAAGCAAATTGATAGTTGTATAGCTGTCACGCATCGAATTAATTTGTGTGTTAAGTCTCATTTGAGAATTCTAGTTACATATGTAACTTTCAAGTTACGTGATATCAAAGAAGGTCTGTATGTAGCTTAATGTATTCAATTGTCAATTACTTTCAGTACTTCTTTATAGAAAATATTTTTTACATTAAATTGATANTAGTATCTTTTTATTTAGTTTGTAATACAATATAAGCAAATTGATAGTTGTATAGCTGTCACGCATCGAATTAATTTGTGTGTTAAGTCTCATTTGAGAATTCTAGTTACATATGTAACTTTCAAGTTACGTGATATCAAAGAAGGTCTGTATGTAGCTTAATGTATTCAATTGTCAATTACTTTCAGTACTTCTTTATAGAAAATATTTTTTACATTAAATTGATAAAAATATAAATAGAATGGAAATATAAAATGTTTTAAATTTACATATAAATATCTATGGTTAGATAAGATAAAGAAAAAAATTTACCGAATTGGTTCCTAGCGACGATCGATTGGTCGGTAGTTAGAGGCTCTGAACGTCCTTGAAGGTTCTCCGCGCTTACCCTAAACTCATATGTTGTACCTTCGAGTAATCTCGGTACTGTGGCGTGGGTATATTTCGGATTCACGTGCGTTACAGCTGGAACCCAACCGCCACCGTGAGTCAAATCACGTTTCTCGATGACGTATCCGCTAAAAAAGAAATAGTAAAAATTGTTAAATTGCTAACACTATCTTATTTCATGTATATTAATATTTTTCTGCACTCTTTGCAAAATAAGGAAAATTTTAAATAAGACTTTTATTATATAGAGATCTTGATAGTAGAAGTCTTTAGAAATATTTGCCTGCGTACATTACCAGAAAATATTATATAGAAATTTAAAATCTGTTTTTTCCTTTTAAGCTCAAATCTATGTTTAATGGCCGTGCCATTTTTTAAAAGAAAAAAGATTTGTATAAAATAAATATTTCTCGAGACTCTACAACACAATAAAAGCCTTATTTCAATTTTCTCTTTCAATTTCATTCTTTTGCAAGAAAGAAATGCAGAAAATTATTATTAGACCGCGATTGCGTTTATTAATTTCATTCTTCAAAACACGATTACTTACGTGATCTCACTACCACCATTGTCTTTAGGTTGTTTCCATGACAAAGTGACCGATTGACTTGTGATCTCTTCGTATTGCAGAGGACCTTCCGGTGGACTGGGTCTGTCGAGAACGATAACTTGGAAGCTACCTTCGTCTATTCCGCTACTGTTCTTCAGTAACAAGTGATACAATCCGGAATCAGATCTTTGAGCGTTAACAGTGTGAACAATAGTGTGATAACCAATTGAGGTAACAGTTGTTCTATTCGTGGTCTCCAATTCTTTGCTTCCAACAGTCCAGGTGACTTCTGGAGTTGGTTCACCGATAAAGTCGATATCGACGTGGAAGATGAGGCCAGCCTTGATTCGAATGTCTTGCAAAGGTGTTTTGATCTTCGGAGCAACTGAAATATTAAATTGTGTTATTAATAAAACATTGTGTTCTTAATAAAACAAATACAAAGTAGACTAACATTTGGATAGCTTATGACAATAGTATTAATTAGAAAAATAATAATTAGATAGTGGACATTTTTTTACGTTTCCTATTTTTTTTTTTTTTGATGTTTTAAGAAGTACTTGCGACGTTTTATGTCCTTTTTCATGTATAAAGTGTGTAAATAAGGAAGTGCTTAATTTTATTATGAAAAGTATCATTCCTATCTTTTCTCATGAAATGTAACATTTTTGAATATTTATATTAAAAATATTTGAATTTCGAAACACTAACTAAATAGCCTTTAAATTTTATTTCGCTTTAATTAAGTCCAATTATAGCGTACTGAACTTTTCTTATTTGTATATTTTTTACTTTTCGGTACACTTAAATTTCTCGTAAGTAAAAATTAAAATAAAATTATACTCACGGTAACGAGGTTTGGCAGTGATGAGATCGCTTGATATAGCGTACTGAACTTTTCTTATTTGTATATTTTTTACTTTTCGGTACACTTAAATTTCTCGTAAGTAAAAATTAAAATAAAATTATACTCACGGTAACGAGGTTTGGCAGTGATGAGATCGCTTGGCTCAGATGGCTCTGATTGTCCAGCAGCGTTAACAGCAATTACACGGAATTCGTACTCTTGTCCCTCCGTCAAGTCAGGCACGGTTGTATTTGTCTGATTTGGAGGAACGTGGACCGCGTTGACCCAGACTCAGATGGCTCTGATTGTCCAGCAGCGTTAACAGCAATTACACGGAATTCGTACTCTTGTCCCTCCGTCAAGTCAGGCACGGTTGTATTTGTCTGATTTGGAGGAACGTGGACCGCGTTGACCCAGTATGGGCTACCTTTTTCTTTCTTCTGAACGATGTATTCTGTAATGGGAGAACCACCATCGTTTGCTGGCTCTGGCCATTGCAGGTCGACGTGATCTTTGTCCCAGTCTGTGATCTGTGGTCTTCCAGGGGCATCGGGTTCGTCTGAAAATATTAAAATAATTTTAATATATACACACACAAGCGAATTATATATAAAAATTAATTAACTAACCGAACAAATTCTTGGCGACAATACTCTTTGGTGCTTCGAGCGGCTCGGATTCTCCGATGGTGTTTACAGCTTTCACACGGAACAGATACTCCTTGCGATGTGTCAATCGTGCTACTTCGTGACTCAATATCGTGCTCATACCAGCATCGGACCAAGTACCTCGAGACAAATCCATCTTCTCGACAATATAATGCAATATGGGACTGCCACCATCGTCCAGTGGATGACCCCATGCCAAGTGACAACCTTCTTTGGTGATCTTGCTGATTTCGAGTGGTTTCTGTGGTGGTGATGGTCTGTCGAGGACGGTGACTCTGGCGCTTGAACTGAAGCATTTTATTTCGTTTTTTTTATACTGTTTGACCTATTGTTAGATCTATTCAGAACAACGTTTATAAAAATATAAAAATTACCTGAATTTTCCGTGCTCGTTCTGCAGGGTTAAAGCATAACGACCAGTATCAGAGCGAACGGAGAATGGAATTTCAAAGGTGGTTTCAGTATTAGTGGTGAACATTTCATGGCGAGAATCGGCCATGATCACCTCTCCGTCTAAGGTCCATGTAGCCATAGGTTTAGGCGATGCTTGGATAGGAATGATATAGCTGATCTTTTGTCCAGCTCGAACAACCAAGTCGCTCAATGCATGTGGATCGAAAGATGGAGCAACTGCAAGAAAAACGATCATACATATACTTGATCTTAAGTGTCTTCAATTTAAAAATTAAATTAAATTTTGGAAGATTGAATTTCAATGAATTAAAAATTTGAAAATACATGAAAGTAGACTTAAAAGTTTTTTATTTAAATATTGAATGCAAAAGAGACAGATTGAATTTGATCACGTGAATAAAGTCGTGCATATTATTATTATTATGATAAAAGTCTGTCATTTCAAAATTGAGCTCAAGGGAAATCCAATAACGATAAATTTGATCACTCAAACAATCTTAAGTCCAGAGATATAAAACAAAACCAAAAAGAAAGAAAGAAATATTACTTACGTCGTCGTGGTTTCGCAACGATAGGAGACGAAGCTTCAGATGGCTCTCCAGGGCCAGCTTTATTAACAGCAATGACTCTAAACTCATACTCCTGACCTTCGACCAAATCCGGTATCCTGGCGTTAGTTTTTGCTCCATCGACCTCCAAAGCTTTCTCCCACGAACCGAAACGAGGTTTCTTCTCAATAATATATCCAGTGATAGGTGATCCACCGTCTTTCTTCGGTGGTGCCCATTCCAAGTCCACGAAATCCTTATCCCAATCAGTGGCGACAGGTGCTCCAGGCTTATCAGGCTTATCGTACGGATCCTTCGCGGTGATAGTATCTATACCAACGAGTGGTAACGATTCTCCTTGTTTATTCACAGCTCGTACACGGAACTGATAATCGTGACCTTCGATCAAGTGATCCACCTGCGCAGAAGTCGAAGAAGCCTCTGCTACAGGCACCCATCTCATATTTTCTGTGTCCATTTTCTCGACTTGGTAATATAGAATTTCTGAGCCACCATCGTCTTTCGGTGGACGCCATTTCAGATTGCAACCGTTCTTCGTCACGTTGTCGATCTTCAGGGGTCCTTCCGGTGGCGCCGGAATGTCCAGGACGTTTACATTCAGAGTGGCACTGTCTCTGCCGTTCGTGTTCTTTGCTTCGAGAGTGTAGACACCAGCATCGGAACGTTTTGCTTCGATCACACGGACTTTGGTGTTGTAGTCTTCGTTTATGATCTTGATACGATCGTTTGCTATGAGTACTGTTCCTTTTAACGACCATTGTTTGGTTGGCGGCGGTTCACCGATAACAGGAACGTCAAAGTCGAAGAAGCCACCGGCCTTCACTTTCACGTCCAGCATGTACTTTCTGTCGATCTTTGGTGGAACTGCAAACGAACATTCATACGCGAATTAAGCAAGAAACGTTTTTTAATATACAAATATATACAATATAATATAATATAATTTATTAAATTATAGTATTTGTATAGTCTGTAAAGAACATCTATTCATCTTTTGGATTTTTTAATGTAGGATGTACAATAAATATTACTAATTATTAGATATTTATAATATGTATTATATTTAATAAATAATATTATCACACATACATTATTACTATATATATTTTAATATGTATTATTCATAAGTTCAATAAAAGTATTTAATAAATATTTAAAAATAATAAGTAAAAAATAAATAATTATTGAAATATTCAAAAATAAATATTATATAATTCAAAACAATAATAAAAAAAAAATAAGATTTCAAAAAATTAAAAGTTTACCTTCTATCTTTCTTTCAAGAAGATTTGATTTTCTGATCTTTATCTCACATGAATATGTATAATCATTGTATTAACAACAATTATTCGTTTAATAACTTTTGATAATAAGTTATCACATTTTATATAAAATTAGTAATACTCTTACGAATGAATTATACGTAACACATTTGTGTACTGTGTTCATGCGTACGTATAATGATATGGAAAAAACAAAGTGATAATTACGATTCTTAGGTCGAGCCAAATGAGATTTCGAAGCGTCAGAGGGTTCACCGGGTCCAGCCTTGTTAACAGCTCTAACACGGAATTCGTAATGCGTGCCCTCCACGAGATCGGGCACCTTTCCACGATTCACGTCACCCTCGACTTCTGCACATTTCTCCCACGTAGGACTGTACTTGTCTCGTTTCTCTATGATGTAACCAGTAATGGGTGAACCACCATCTTCTTGTGGACGATCCCATTGAAGTTCGACAAAGTCCGAGTCGTAGTCGGAGACAAT
>NIPQ01092023.1:0-17364 GCA_002806875.1 Lepidotrigona ventralis hoosana | reverse complement strand
TCTAAAAAAAAAAAAAAAAAAAAAAAAAGGAAAACAGAATCCGCGGGATGAAAGTCAATCGAATTTTCAAGAATGATAAATTGTATTGATCAGAAGTGATACGGAAAGTGCCGGCCGCTACTCCAGAACGGAAGTCGACGGATCTCGAGGTGAACGGAAGTCGAGGATCAGTCTGTCCCGCCTCTTTAGACGGAACAAGGACAAAGTGTCTGGCGCGGACACGGACACCATGAGAACAGTCGTTACAGTCGACGACGAGAAGGTAACGTATCAATTAATTTATTCCGATTCGTACGTCTTGATCATTTCTAGAATTCTTAAATCCTTCCCCACCCTTGCGATACTCTCGAAACATTAGTTTTTATTACTTTCCAACATTCAGCGCGCAATCGGAGAATTCTTGTCAATTCGAACTCCTTCTTCTGCACGTCGAATTTCAATATAATCGCCAAGGTGTAATTGCAAAGTTCATCTTTAACATTTTCAACAATAGTCTGTCCGATATGCAGATATCTGTGAATATTTATTTACGCGTCGTAAAAGTGGTTGCACGAAGGATAAATTCCCTGCGAATGGGAATCTCGAGATCTTCCAACCGAGTAACGAAGGGGAGGAATTTCGGTGGGGATTGATTGAAAATTCCTTGAATTCCGCAGCTTCAGACCGGGGTGGCAACTGGTCAAGAAACTAAACCGAATTCTACTACGGGCGAGGGAGGAATAGTTTACGCAGAATTGGACTTGACGCAGCAGCAGCAGAGTGGTCCACCTCGTCGTCTAGCCGAGGACAAAACGGAATACGCAGAAATTTTATACACAAAACCAGCGACGGATGAACAGCAGGAAACAGCCAACGAATAAGAAAAATCATTCGGCTCGCACAAGAAGGCGCAACAATCGCCTCTGCAAAACAATCAAACGTCACACGTTTTTGTCCATTATTGCTAGATCCTTTTCAGCGTATCGACCGATCGCAGCAATGTGAAGCCATTTTGTCGCTTGAAATTCGTACGATTCAATTCATTTCTAACGTGTGCGAATTTTTGTACGAGAAATGATGAAAGGTTGCTACGTGGAATATCATAAATGAACGCGGTTACATTCAACTGAAAAGGATCTCGCCATCTACTTATCGGTTTCCTGTTTTTACGAATTACTTCGTAAGAGAACGTTTCAACGCGTAATTATCTATGAAAGAAATTTCTTCCGACAATTGACAGATTTGACTCCGATTTTTTTCCACAAAATGTTTGCAAACATCAAAAGTATACGAGAGTACGCTTTCGACCAAAATCCATCGACTTGATTTCTACAGATCACGCAATGCTTCAAATTTTTGTCACCGTTTGAAATTTACACTTTCTCGCCTGGCGTTGATTTCTATGATCCAGCGAAGCCAACGTTAGTCAAGTTCAGAAAAAATAACAACAAAATGACCATCGCAACCCGCGTAAAAGCGTATTCGCGAATTTCTTGCATGTGCAAGCAAGGACAGACCTGGACTTCGTAAGACTTGATGCAAACGATGCAACGACAATTTCTATCGAATAATATTAAATGGTATAAAATAGTGAGAATAATATCAAACAGTGAAAATCCCAAGAATCGTTGGACGTAATTCCTTTCTCGTTATCTTTTAAATAAGAGATTAATCTCTCGAATGAATCTGTCCTATCGGGATACGCAGAATTCATAGTGATTGTATTTTCACACAGTTTGCATCTATAACAATCGAACGTCCGCGACGATTGCATCAGGTTCTCGAGAGCAAATGCGAAAGTCAGAAGTCAGAAGTCAGTTCCACGTACTTAAATCCTTCTTATTAATGCCGCCGTCGCGCGTTTAAATGTTATCTGTTAAATGTAACATTTGTATTCGTACGTGCTGTTCGTTTGAAAGTCGCTTGAAAATGTTCGCTACCTACGTGCTGCTGTGAATAAACGCGTACAAGATGCAACACGGGCCGCCGAGGTCTATCGAATTTTACGAAAGTTGAAGCACAGAGTAAAAGATATGAAAGTAAAATTGTTGGTAGCTAGAAACAAACGCGCGAGTTTTCACTCGGCGCGTCTCTCCCCGTCTCTCCCCCCGTTAATTCAACTTTTTAACAATATTTTACAATATTTAACAATATTTCACAATACAAGGTAATTGTACTAAGTAAACCAAGCTGCTTCAAAACGTTTATTGCGTATTCACTGCGTTTGTGTATTGTGAATTTTCGTACGCTTAAACGATAATATATTATATATTATAGACACTTCTACTAATTTCATTTTGTACCGCTAACAAACGTGTATTCGCGCGATCGTGAGAATTGTTATAACAATAACAGTGTTCTAACATTAATTAATATTACGAATGTTTGTATAATTTTTTTATAAAAATTAGTTGTACCTTATCATCGCTAAAAAAGAAAAAAAAAACACTTGAAATTCGTGTCATTTTTAAGCTTAGACCAGTGTCATTATCATCATCGTAGATAGAATAATCTTTTTTTTTATTTTAAACAACGTCCGTTATACTTATGTGTCATTGTATTGTAAAGTTTTAATGTTAATATTAATTGCCGTCCGCCATCGAACTTTCTTATTAATTTGTACGTATTTTTGTCAAATAAATTACATTTCGATCAATGCGATTGCGTTTTATTAACAGTACGAATTAGCAAGAATCTTTTAGGACAAGCACAGAGCCAAGCTTAAGATTTTTGTGATAACTTCTATGAACAGTGCAGCATAACAAACAGACGTTACTTGAATTATCATGCACCCTATCGATTCGATAGAGAAGAACATGAAATACCAGAAGTCCAAAGTAATTAAAATATATACGTCTGAGAGTAGAGTACTATTTAGAAGAATTCAAAGACATTTTATCAATGAAACCAATGGCAACAAAGTTACGACAATTTCAGTCTCCACATCACAGGAACAGAGGAAACAAAAGATCTTGCATAGACTTGCAAGTGACTCTTACCGAAATTCTAGTGAAAGCAAATAAAATAAATTTTCCGGGAATAAAATGACTGTGAACTCAGTCGTCTTCGGCGGTTTCACTTGCTTCCGTAAACGTTTCATCTTCCGTGACATCCTCCGTCTCCGCCTCGGTGTCGAGAGAATTCTGCTTCACTTCCGTCTCCTCCTCGCTGATAGGATGAACATCTTCGATATCGTTGCCGACCGGTGGTTGTTTGCCCGTTTTTGGAAGCCGGTGCTTGTACGTTTTATAAAATTCCTGCGTCATGTCCGCGGTACGAGCACGGAACTCTCGACGAGCATCATCTGTGAGGAAGCTGCGTGCAGCGACGCACTCGAGCGACGTCACCGGTGGAACAGGCTTGCCAGTGAAATCCACCACTCTCGGGTAATCGTCACAGGCTGCCAGCAAGTCGGTGATGGACATTTGCACGTGGCGAGTCGGCTCGAACGAACCAACGACCCGCTCCTCGCACTCCTGCGACACGTGTTCGATCAATTGAGGGTTGAACACGGGCGTAGATTTCTCCAGAGGTGCAGCCTGGCCCAGATTCAGATGCCAGGTCGTGCTGACCAGCGTGCTCGTCATGTTGTCCTTCTCCAACACTGGTTCCACGCACGGCAACACAGGATTCTCGAGTTCGTGGCCCCTCATTATCCCCGTTTCGATGTTCTTGCGATACGTGAGATAAGAGGCTTCGTTCTGAACGGTGTGAGCGCCTGGTATATGCACGCTCGGATTCGTGGCCTTCCCTGGCACGGTTCTTACAGGCTCCAACAGGACGTTTCGCCTCGCTTCGCTTCGTCTCTTCCCGTCGACGAAGTTGAAGTCCTCCTGTTCGAAGGTGAACGCGATCGGTGTCAAATGGAAGTCCAACCTCTGGTTAGTGTTGAGCATCTTGATCACCGCGTACACCAGCGAGTTCATGTTTTTGCAACGAAGAACGTAGATCGCGCCGTGATCCTTGTCGAACAGAGGTGGCCCGACCCAGCAAGGATCAGCCACGTAGTATCCGTCCTTGGCCGCGAGGGCCGCCAGCATCGATTTGTTGCACTCGATGAGAACGTTCGGCGATTCCTCGAAGGATCTCACCAACGCGTTCGCGAGAGTCAGCCTGTTCCGTGCCCCGTACAAAATCCCGCAGACACCGTCCCTAAAATCGATGGTCCACAAATGGGGGAAGATCTTGAAGGAGACTTGCAAGTTGAACCTGTTGAAATGCTTGGCACACTTTTGGACAGAGCTTCTCAGGCTCTCCGTGTAATAAGAGTCCCCGCAGATCACCGCCGAGTCTAAGATGGCCGGGCCCCATCTCGACGGGTGACTGAGGTATTGCATGGCCAGCACCGCCACGCAAATGGCTGCCTGATTCTTTCCAGCTCGGTCGCCGAACCTGGAATCGTACGAGCCAATGGTGCCCCAAACGGAATAAATAAGATTGGACACCTCGACCGCGTAATTGTTCCAAAATTGTTTGACGCCCTCCTTTTCCGATTCCTCCGCGTGCTTTCTCCTCTTGGCGTTTGACTTCACGATGTCCGGAGCATGTCTGAAGTTCCAATGATAATCCAGGTACAACCACATAGGATCTTCCTTGAACGTCTTGAACGGAGGCACGTTCACCGACTCCACTTGGAAACGGTGAATAAAGAAGCCAGACGTGTCTTCGAACTGATTCAGGCACATGTTCTTTACCATTTGACAGACACTCGGGAATATACACAGGCAAGCTTTACCACCGTTTGACACTTTCCTCCCTTTCTCGTTGCACTGGTAAGGATCCAAGTAATAGTACGCGTTGGTGGCTTTCGAGTACCAGAAACCGTAGCAGCAATTCGTGAAATGCAGGATTCCACTTGTGTCCGTTTTGAAATATTTTCTCAAGTGCTTTTTCACCTACGATCGATGGAAACGAAAACGTCATTTGTCATTGCCAAATCTAATAAACATTATACCAGTCCATTAAATATAAATTGTACATTTTATAACAACGACGTTTCGTGGAAGATACCCCAACGCAACGAGTGAAATGCAAATCTGCTAACCTGAGAGTAAAAATCGTTTTTCAATGTTCGTGGGTTCACCGCGAGCGTCACCAACGGGGACGCGCAGTCGCGAAAATCAAAGATTCTGTTCATCATGGTAACATTGCGCAGTATGTGCTCCGTATGGAATTTCGGCTCTGAGAATTCTCTGTAAACCGATTCAGCAACCTCGATCACTTTGTCTATCATTCCCGGCATAGGGCTTTGAATGATGTCTCTCTTCACCACCACCGCCAAAGCAGCAACGAAGTAACACCTCTTGACCTTCGGCTCCGTCACCGTGTCCCTGTTGTTCAGAGCAACCGTTCCCTGTATGAAGATCGGTTTGTTCGATTCTGGCACCGTTGGCCTGAAGATCGCCTCGAGATCGTAAGATTTCGCCGGCATTCTGTGGATCTCTGGCAACGAAGTGGTCGGCACCACTGGTTCGTGAAGACCTCTCGTGTCGCTGCAGTCAGGATCTAGTTTCTGGGCGTAGGAAACTGTGATCACTCTCATCACGAACATTGTCTCTTCCGGTCGATCGATCTCCTGAACGATCAACTTCAAGAACTCCTTCATGTCCACAGAAGTGACGATCCTCAGGTTCTTCGTCCGTCTGATTGTCCACCAGGCGAAGTGGTTCTCGTCCTTCTTCAAAACACCGATATGAGAATCGCCGCAGGTTAGAATCGCGCCCGTGTAGCTAGGCGTGTCGAACATCTTCTGCAACGACATCGAGAGGTTCCAACCCTCGGTAGTGTACAGAACCCCATAGTGCAGGGGCACGAACACCACTCGAAACGTGTAATTGGCTATCTCGAATTCAGGCAATAAACCATCGGTCATCTCACCGACCGTCGAGTCTTCCGTGGCCAGTATGCTGTCGAAAGTGTAATCGACACTAGCGTCGAACAATCCTCTTACTGCCCTAACGGACCAAGTGATCGGATCGTGGATCAACGACCAAGCCATGATGCAAAGATCCAAAGGCGTGCTGACCGCTGTGTGCGGCTTGAACCTCCTCTCGTAGACCTTCTTCCTGACCAACAGCTTCGCCGCTTCAATCTCGTCGTCCATCTTCTCCGATTCCCTCGTCGAAGACTTTTTGAAGGGCGTCAACAGCGGCGTGGTGATCTCGTTCTCCAAAACGGTCACGTCGAACATCGAAGCGTTGTAATGTTTGATGGGAGCGAAGCCAGGGATCGTCATGTCGTACGCGAGACTGGTTTTCGACTCGTGCTTCACCCAGTCGGCCGACTCGATCAAAGAAGCTTCCGACACGGTGGACAGTTCCACTTCCTGGAACCTTGCTCCTGAACCTGGCTCCTCCACCTGCTTCTCCACACCAACTTCCTCCACCTGCTTCTCCACTTTCGAGTGAACCCATTTTCTCTTTCGTCTTTTCTTCGCTCTCTTCCTCGTCTCCATATGGGCTATACATATCGCGTATATTCGGTATGGTTTCTTAACGTTCTCGCCGACGTTTGCCTCGATCTTGTAGATCATCGAGATCATGTCGCAGAATTCCATGAGACAGGAGTAACCTTCCTCTGCAGCGTTCCCCCTATCGTCGCAGGGATAAGGATCGTACAAGTAGTATCGATCGTTCGCTGTCCAAACGGCGTAAGAGCAATTCGCGAACACGACGATCCCCGTTTTGTTCTTCTCGAAGAAATTGTTCAGTACAAATTCCAGATCGTCGTCCCTGTTGAACTTCGGATCCGCGTAAACAATCTGTTTCGTGATCACGTTGTAAATCGTGTCGAGGATCTCGACGTGGTGGAACCATCGGTAGGGTTTATATCGTAGTTTGCCAGTTTGCTGGTAGATCTTGTCGCCGAGGAATACGAGTTGATCGAGGATCTTGCCGCTGAAACGATCCGGATCCAGCTTGATCTTCGCGAGGATGCACAGCAGAGCGGCGAAGAAGCAAGATTTGAAATGGCAGGCCTCGATCTCCGCGCGGTTTTCGAAGCACATGTTGCCGTGAATTATTCGGATACCATCTTCCGTAAGCTTAGAATGAAAATATGTGATAACAGTGGCCACCTACATAACTACAGCTACGATATAGCTCACTTTTAAACCGCGAACATCCTGCACCGGTTTCTTCTTTTGACCACCGCTCCTCTTAATCGTCGTCGTCTCCGACGCTTTTTGGAATTCATGGATTTTTGACTCGATGACTTTCGGTTCCAAAAGCTATCGCGACGAAAGTCGTTAGTATGGAATTCCCACTCGGTAGAATACTATACTAAGCATTCTAGAACACGAACCTGATCCTTCGCTTTAAAGTCAGGGAAGAACAGTTCCAACAACAGATCCTCCGTGTTGCAGAGAACCTTCTCTGTCAGAGCGTCGCCTTCGTCAGCTTTACTCAACAAGCATTTACGTTTCTTCTTTTCGACGCAGGTGATCGTTTTCTTTTCGAGAGTCGGAGTTTTAACGATCGGGCCGAGCGGTATCAACGTTGGTCGTATGCGAACTCCCACGGGCACTTCCGGCACAGACTGTTGAATACACTCACTGGCCTTCCTCTGCTCCTCCTCCATCATCCGTAGATCTTCCTTGGCAAAATCTTTGTCTTGTATGTACATGTCGTTGATAGCTCTCAGAGGCATCAAGCAGATCGGTAAGATTCTAGAGTACAGATACTTCTTCGGGGAGAGTTTGATCATTTTCGAAAGTGTCGAATCGTCGAAGAAGCCGGTCGACATAACGATCGTCGGTCTGGCCAGGTAAAGCGCAGAGATCCCGCCTTTTTTCTTTACGTCCAATCTGGAATCTATGGAGAACCTCGATACCAAAGACGGGATGGATCTTTTGGCTCGTTTAGCCTCTATAAGTTTCAACAGGGTTTTACTAGATGGCATTACGTAAGGAGGAGGATGATTGTACTTCAACTTCTCCAGAGTTCTCTGTTCGTGCAGCTGATCGATGGTCTCCTCGTTTTCCTCGAAGACCCTCACGTTGGACGTCAGTAAAATTAAGTTCAATCGGTAGGGCGCGTCCGGCTGATCTTGCTCTCGAATCTCCAGTAATGGATCGACCAAAGGCTTCTCCACCACCTCGTGCAACTTCTTCACA
Source organism: Lepidotrigona ventralis hoosana (assembly GCA_002806875.1). Classification (NCBI taxonomy): domain Eukaryota; kingdom Metazoa; phylum Arthropoda; class Insecta; order Hymenoptera; family Apidae; genus Lepidotrigona; species Lepidotrigona ventralis. Next base: position 9,272 of record NIPQ01092023.1, on the reverse strand, counting down.
GGTCTCCTACCTTCTTCCTTTTCCTCCTCCTCCTCCTCTTCTTCTTCGCCCATGACATCTACGTCTACGATCTCCGGCACCTCCTCGACCACCTCTGCCGCCCTCAGTTCCGCCTCCAGCCTTTGAAGATCGTCGTCGGTGATCGGCAAGAATCTCGTTTTGAACAGCTCGATCGCGGCGTCGTGCGGGACTGTTACATCCTCGATGGCAGCGTACAGGCCTGGTTGTATCGAGTCCAGTCCCGCGAAGTGAATTATGAACGAAGGATCGTTGAACTCCAGCACGCCGTAGAGAAGATCGGTTAATTCGTTCAAACTGCCTACCACCGCGAACGAAGCCGGATGGTCACGCAGACGCCAACCCTCTTCGTCGCTCCCGTAAGGATTGAACATGTAGAAGTTCGTGCCATCCTTCCAGACGCCGTACATCAGCCGCTTGTTCTCCAGGACTAATTCCGGGTATCGATTGAAGTAACATTCCAGAGCCTCTGCTAGGTTCGCCAGCGGGCACGCATCACCCTCAATTATCTTCATCTTCGTCTTGAAGAACACGTCGTTCTCACCCATCTTCAAACGAACGGGCAACATCGTCATGTCCAAGTGACTCGGTCTAGGTAACAATTTCTCCTCGACTTCTCCCTCCTCTTCCTCCAGTTCCTCCTCCTCTTCTTCCTCCTCTTCCCCGACGACTTCCTTCGGCTCTCTTATCTTTGGACGTCCCTTTCGGATCCAGTCCACGACCTCGTCGAAAATCTTGTTGCTCACGTCGATCAGTTGATCGACGTCGATGTTTCGCCACTTGGTTGGCTCCTTTAATCTCCTGTAGGCCAAGGCCGCGAGAGCCGCTATTAATCCTTGCTTCCCCCTCGACCATTCGTCAAAACTTTCGTCCAGACAGTTCTTCGATCCCTGGAGGACCAAACGGTTAGGGTTTATCACCTTGTAACCCTTGATTACCCTCACAACCGGTTCTTCGACCGGCTCTGCCTCTTCCTCTAGTTCCAAAGGCCCTTTTCTCTCTTCCTCCTCCTCTTCCTCGTCCTCCGTAATATCGCCAGCTTCCGCTCTCAGTCTCTCCAAGTCTTCCTCCTCCTCCTCTTCCTCTTCTTCGTCAAGTTCTTCCTCCGGCTTCTTTCTCGCTTCAGGCGGCACGATCACGTAAGTCGCAGGCTCGTTCTCCGTCCTCATGTAATACTCCGCGTCTCTCAACAGATCTGGCACCTGCACGTACGCGTCTCTCGTTCTGTCCACCTCCGGTCTTATTCTCGGTGTCGTGTCGACCATTTCGTCGAACTTCATCACGTCGTCCTTCATTACCAGCATTGGCGGCGCCTGTGGCCTGCGGTTCGTCCCTTTCTCTCGATAAATCACTTTCTCCAAAGGGCCGCCCGGCGTGGTTCCGGTCTTTACGTAGAGAACGCGAACACCGTGGATTATGAAAGGATCCCTGTCCCTGCTGCCCGTGTTCTCCATGATGGTCTCCACCACCTGATTGATCGAGCTGTTCATCGTCACGCAGGCAGCCTCGCCGGGGATCGCCGAGCCGTCTATCTCGGCGGTGCCGCTTCTGAAACCTTCCTCGTCGCACGCGAAAGGATCCATGAAGTAGTACGTGTCGTCGTGTCTCCAGATCGCGTAGAAGAGATTCTTGATCTCGAGCAGTCCGGTCAGCTGAGTTTGGAAGAACTCGCGTATGCCGTCGTCGATCCCCAGTTTTCCCTTCTTCTGCCCGTAACCCGGCACCACGTTCGTTCGAATCTTCACCTTGGCGGAATACGCCCCGAGAATAACGTCGCCCATGATGTCGTCCAAACGGAGCTCGAACTCCTCGTCCTTCAGATCCTTGTCGAGGACGCGGATCAGATCGACGAAGTATATGTTGGACTGGTTGAAGATCAGATCGATCAGCGCGCTGGTCCACTTGTTGGCGTTCACCAGCCGCGAGTAAACCAGAGCTGCCAGAGCTATAATCAGGAAGGTTCGATTGCGAAGCGGGGCTGGTATCGCGGGATGCGTGACGTGATAAGAGCCCTGGACCACCGCTCGATACTTCTCTTGCATCTTGTAACCGCTCGGCCGTCTCTGGATGTGATTGGCCCTCTCGAGCTTCTCGGCGTCCATCGGCTGAGTATAGTGATCGATGCCGCTGATCGCTATCGCGTACAGAACGAATGGCTCGTTCCTCACGTTGCTCTTCTCGAGGATGATGAAGAGAAGACCGATCTGGTCCTTGACCAGGAACAACTTGGCCGTTCCGCTGCCACCGTCCGCCGCCGGCTCGCAGTTCTCTTTCCTCGGCTGGCCATCGAACAGATTGTAATACTTCGAGTCCTTCCAGATCGCCACGTTCAACACGGACGACGACAGGATGCCGGCGTCGTAGTGCTTGAAAAACAAGTCCAAAGCTTTGACCAAATGCAGCTCCGTCACCTCCGTCGAACGAAATTTCCCGGCGTAGGCGGCATCCTCGATGCTCACGTTCACCGTCAGCTTGCCCTGCACCACCAGCATCCTCTTCAGATCGAGGATCGACAACAATCGCCGATCGTCCGTGTTTATGTCTTTGTACGACTCGCAGTAGAACGTGTCCCCGTCCTCGATGATCTGATCGATCACCGCCTCGTTCCAGCAACGGGACTTGTAAATTGTCGTGGTCGCGAACGCCGCGATCGCCGTTGCACCACCCTGTTATCGAAATAATCGGTAACAGCCGACAACTGAGATTGCGACACTGAGCCCCTAGCAACGATCACAACGATTGTATCTCTGCAGGGGAAATTGCATGTTAAGCAGGGGAAAATTAGAGAGAGGCTGTTTTCTTGTTTTGTTCTTTTTTTGTCAGTAGGAATTTCAGTTGAGAAACTTGATCGAAAGATCTTGGCGATCAATGAAGGAAATTAGTTGATTTCGTTATGCAAGTGTAATACTTGCATAACCGATAAAGATAAAAATAAAGAAACGTGGCGTTCATTCCCTTTAATTGCCGATACTTCGAATTTAAAGTTGCAACTTCGTGAAAGAAATTCATATAACAATCTATTTGGTCGATTTACTTAAAGCGTAAAGTTCTTACTTTGACTAAGTTCGTTTCCTTCTTTTCTCAAAAACGTTCCTTTACTCTCAAAAATTGTAAAATTTCTAAAAACATTAAAAGATCTTTCTCTTGAAAAACGACCGTTCTCTTGAAAGTTGAAATTTCCTCTCCATAACGACTCCTTAAATTCGGTTCCTTTTTGCTGTTTTATTGAGCTTGGAACATTAGACTTAGATGAGTAAATGTTAGGATTTCTTGAATTTTTGTTCAATAAAACGACGAGAAAAAAAATCGTACAGCAAGTTTTCAGAGAGGAAACTTCAATCTTTAAAGCCACGATATATTGAATCGTAAATAAAATAAAATTTCATATATGTGTGAATTTTTACAATTTTTTTTTTTTTTAAGAAAAGAACTTTTCCATTCGATACATAATGATAAAAAGGAACTCACGATTATCAAGATTGAAGCGTCATGTTTTGAAATGAGACCAAGTGTTTTGTTATATAATTCTCTTTCACGAAATCATCGATAATTCTTCATTTAGATTAATTGCGGTGCAAAACTGACTCCACGAAAACAGTTTGTGCCTGTCAAACATCCTGCAAAACATTATCAACAGGGTGTTTCCGAAATCGTGGAATCGGCCAAGAAGTGATTCTACGTGAGAAAATAAATCGAGAGACAAGAATAGACGTTTTAAGGCTTCGTTTTCGAGAAGGTCAAGCTTGAAAATTTACTAATTCCGACATGACAGAATTATATTCAAAAAATAAGTAAAAAATGTAGAACAAAATTTTTTTGCTTCATTTTTAAGAAAGAACGAAAGAAGTTAGAAGTTGCCTTGATAAATTTTCAAACTCGATTTTCTCGAAAGCGAAGCGTTATATGAAAGAAATGTCCCTTTTTTCCCGACTTATTGTTAAATGCAGGATCACACGCTGACTATATGAAAATATTATTTATGCTAAAATCCCATTATATATGTTCAGTTTTGCTCATCACTGTGACAAGTCTGACGAAACAACGGGATGCAACTTTGCCGAAATCTGCGATCTCGCGGTTTGCCAATATTATCACTAGTTGTCGAAACCTTCGTTGACATGCAAGCACAGTGGCATCGAATTTCTACATTTCTAAGCTGGAGGATTAATGGTCGCAACGGCCCGTAGAATTTTAATTACTTGATGACCCCTGGACAACGGCGAGAACTTTGGCATGTTAATGTGCGTCATTCCGGCACGCACGCCGTATCTGACACAGGTTGGCAGCTGTGGCCTGATCGCGGTCAGGGAGTACGTGTCGTTCGGCAAGTCGAGATACAAATTTAGGTCTTTGTACTGCTCTTCGAGATCCTCGTCGAGCTCGTCGCTGCTCGGCGCGTTGTCGTCGGCGGCCCGAACCACGTCTGTCACACGGCCGATAGCGTTCACAGTTTCCGAGGAAACTATCTCGTCGCATACCGCCAGCTGTTTCAGCTTCTGCCTTTGCAGTTGCCTTGCTCGGTCGATCTCGAACACCGATTTCGATCTCACTTGCCGCGCGGTCATCGTGCTTGATTCAACACCGAGCGCTACCCGCACGATTTATAACGCTTCGACGAATTTCAACGATGTCAAAAGCGTGAGCAAGTCACGGGACGAAGGTTGCTCGCATTTTAAGTCTGCACGCTTCATTCAACGTTCAACAGTCTGATCTGCGCAGTTTTTTGAGATACGGGCGTCGCATAATTTGTATATGGCTATTTATACTCTTATTATCGAGTCAATGAAAGTTTTCAACACTTCAAAATTTCGCCATTCTCGGTCAGATTGTCTGTCAGATATAGAGAGATACAGCGCGAAGTTAACCACCGTGTAAAGATACGCAACGACATCTATCCCGAGCGAGGAGAGAAACAAATAGCGAGAAAATTCAGCGTGGTTTCAACAACAACATGCATCATCGTATGAAATAAATAAAATCCGGCGTCATATGAAAAAAAAATAAAATTCAGCATGGACTTGGTATCTGGTCAGTCAATATCGTGAACACTTCGATTGTGAAATCCTTTGTCAAGTATGCATCGTCGTCGTCGGAAAGCCGACTGTCGAAAGTACAAGAAGTGGAAAGAGGGACGGGCGAGAGCGTCGAAACAAACGGAGAAAGGGATGGAGAAACGAAAACTCAAGGAACTGGCAATCGACGGTCTGGCTGAAGATGGCGAGATGGAGGAAGTTGCCCCATCGAAGACAGTGTCGAAAATGAAGTATCGAAAATGCAGGAAGGGAAGGACAAAGGAAACGCCGTGGAAATGTATCAGGAAGCTCGTTAGACGTATTTCGTACGCGGAGCTAGTTCTCGGATGTATAAAACCGTCGTTGGAAGAGAGAAAGTACCTTCTTCATCCGCGTCATATTGGTTGCGTAGGTCTCGGCGTGGACATCGCACCGGAAACGCCAAGTAAAGATGATTTTCCTTTTCCTAAATGATGTATGCTTCCTCCCCTCATTCTCTAATTCTCCCGTTGTAAACCTTTGAAATCTATTCATTTTTATTCATTATACATCGTTGTGGCAGCATTGTTTTATGCGATTTGTTACATTTTACGTGAGACATTAAATTCAATCATCGTCGTAATTATACGAGTAAAGAGACAGAAATATTAAATTTTCCTTCATACCGCGTGTGTCTGAAGTAGCAACAAGCCAGATTTACGTGAGCGATCGACCGAGAAGGAGGAAAATCTGCGGGAGAAGCTATCGGAGAAGACCGGAACCGGAAGGCAGTGAGTGCGACAGAGTTTGTTCCTTCGACAGTAACGTGTGCCTTGCGGGTAACGTTGAAACACAGTCCCTTGACAAACGTTGAAAAATTAGAAAATTGAAGAATTAATTACGCCCGTATTTTAGGTGTAAAGTTAACAGCGAAAGATAAAGAGGAAGTGAAGAAGTATCGACACGAAGCTCCGAAAGCCATCTAAAATATAAAATTGTCTCTCTTGTTTCGATCGCGGTGACTCGACAAAGATGGTGAGAACTGGGAAGAAAATATATAACAAATCGTGGTGAAAAAGTTAACTGGTGAGCAAGTTTGAATTTCTAACGAATTCGTGTTGAAATTTGTGGTTGACGTCTGAAAATGCAATTCGACAATTTGCCAATGCAACGCAGGTTACGACATCGATTTACTGGAATTATTTCGAATGATCTGGAGTTATTTCACGCACGCGTTCACAGAGAAGGAAAGAATTTTCCACTGCCAATCGAACGATCCTTCCATGAATTGTTTATTCCAACTCTAATTGTAAATAAAAAATACGAATGGTCAATTAATCAGGTGATTTTCACGCAGCAAGAAAATATTAATTATCGTCTATTAATAAAATCATCGATTATTAATATTCAGGGTTGACAGCGCTTCGATTAAGCTCAAGATTAATAGTTGATTAAACCATCAACTTGTCACACTGACAAATCAAACTTCGACGTATCTAACGAAAAAAAATGATACTAAAATTATCGTAACTTGGTCGCAAGTAAACAATTTCAGATATATATATATATATAGACAGCAATAAATATATAGACAGATGATTTGATTAATAGGAAATTATTTTCAGTAATCAAAGATAGACATGTAATTCAAAGAATAAATATTGTAAATTATTAAAGTACAAATATTACGCAAGCGTAAATTGTAAATTATTGAAGTATGTAATGAATATAATGTAAACATGTAAATAATGTAATCGTACTCAAAAGGATCATGATTATTCACAGGATACTTGGGGAAAAATTATCGATATTATAATTACTTGGTAGGAAAAAAATTGGTAAGAAAAAAATTGTTAAAAAAATTTTTGTTAAATCGTTTGTTTTAAACCGTGACTGTCCATAAAGACAAGTTTCAATTTGCAAAATTTTCGCACTTTTTCTTGTAATTTTTCTTTCATAAAGTTACAGTAATTTAAAGCATATATTCTCACAATTGGCGAGAAATTTTGAGCCAACATCGAGATAGTAGAACGTTAAAAAAGCCGGTGGAAAATTATTGTTTTATGAGCAAAATCCATATTTCAGTCAGCATATTAGAGAATTTTTAATGTTATAATTTTCAATTTATTTTCATATGCAATCTGGCCATCAGTTTAAGTCTCATTGGGCGACTTATAATAATATTTTAGAACAGCATGACTCAGAGGTAGCAAAGGAAAAGATGAATGTCGCAAAGTGAAAATCGAATACATTTCAAAATCAGAAATGATGGCGTGTTAATTCAAACTTTGGTTTCTTATGAATACAAGCATAAATAGACATAAATTTGGTCGAAATAGCGGGAAAAAAGGGCATTAGTTCATTTAGTATAAATACAACCATTAGAGTTCTGCCTTGAAGCTTCATTTTTTTCATACAATTGAAGAGTTGCAACGAACAAATCTACCCTTGATCTTAACGAGATCTATTTGAATAGTTTAACTATCAATTTGGATATTTTAATTCGCTGGTGATCAAAATTATTAGAATACCGAAATCAATTTGTAAGTGAGAAAATCATGTAAATATTGAGTTTCTACACAAATGAATTAATGTGTGGTGTTATTTGTACATTATCTTTATGATTAAAGTTTTTTAAGCGCGCATCGAACATTGCAATATTTTTGCGCGATAATACGAATATAATAAAATCCTGAAAAGTATCTACTTGCACACAGATTCCTGATAATTTCCATAACTATAACGAAGATACAAATCAACGCTGAACACTTTGTTCAAACAAGCACGAAGTCCAACAAAGTCGGATATTCTAATGAAAGAATGACATTCTTATTTTTATAAAAAAAAGATGTAGAACGAATTCTTCGAAGTCAAACTGAAGAAGATCTACTTTCGCGGAATGTTCATAAACAGGGACGCTTTCTTCTCTTAAATGATTAAACGTTATTTTCTTGTCGCACGATTGAGACAAATACCAGACGAGACGCGACATAATTGGATTCGTAGGTTTCCTTTCGAATTCTATAACGAGGGAAGAACTTTTTCTCTATGCTTTCTCGATCTCTTTCATCACAGTTGTCGCGCGATCCCAATTTTAAATAATGATCATGCACTTTTTTTTTTATTATTTGAGAATAATCACGTTAGCAAAGTCCTCTTTCACTGCAGTATTAAAATTTCCATGCCACATTTAAATTCTCTGATTTAACCCTTTGGTCGTCGTCACTTTTTTTTTAGTTTATTTTTAAATTAGGAAATTTCCATCGATGCATTACTGTTCGTGCTTCGTCGAAAGAATAATCGAAAAATTCCTAGCGCAACAATGTTTTTTATGTAAATGAAAGGATGTAATATCGATGCTCGATTACGCTCACAAATGATTATATTGATAAATAGGTAAATTATTGCGATATACACGATGTAACGGAGACAGGAAAAAATTAATTGCAGTCAGAATGAAACTTTTGCAAATTAATCTTTAGATAGGATATCTTTGTAAACCGAAATGAAAGGTGAAAAATTTTGCGAATTTTGCACTTGGCGAAACCAGAGAAAAAAATATCAATTTTCAAATTGTACCACTTTTGTAATATCTTGAGATGACTAGAAAATTGTTCGCATGGCCTAATTGAAAATAAGATAAAACAAGCACTCATAAAAGAGATTTTTTTCCAAGGCTTGACAATCTTTTTCACATCAGATGAAGTCGAATATTTTCTTACATTTTATGTGTAACAATAGCGTGACGTGATTGCAATTTGCTTCTGGTTTGAAATTTCTTCGAAACAGATTTAAATCGATAAAAACACACGTCGGCACTCCGAATAAAATTTCGATGTAATAGTGGATTATCTGTCTCGCGTCTTAACAATTCCGTCTCAACCATAATCTTCTAGCAGAGAAATCTTGCATCTTGCCATTTCACCCGTTAAACATTCGAGATTTCTGGTGTTTTAACTCGAACGCGATGACTGAACAATGATTAGGCGAAACGCTTAGGATTCATGCTTCCCGTTCCCCGACGGATTTACAAGGTAACAATTTGTTCAAAATCACATTGTTAAGCAACTTCCGTGTACACATAACAAGCCAGCGAGTTAAACGCTGCGCATTACGCTTGAAAGCAATCGCCTTTCTTTCGCAACATCTCACCTTATACTTCCACCTAAGTATACACCGTATTCTTGCCCTGAAAGAATACAACACCATATAACGAACACACGTGCGAATGTTGCAGGCTTTCCTCCCGTGTGTGTGTGTGTG
>NIPQ01092022.1:0-28280 GCA_002806875.1 Lepidotrigona ventralis hoosana | reverse complement strand
ATCACGCAAAAAAGTTTAAAAAAAAAAAAAAATCAATTCACATAAATTACGTGATGCTATATATATTCAAGTACATGCTCAATCGACTTTGTCGATGGAATACAAAGAGTGTCACTTCGATAATCGAGAACAAAAGAGGATCGTTTATTATTCGCCTTCAGACACCCCGTGGTTAAGTGAGATAGCACCATTTCAATTTTATGCAAATATATAATTGTACGTACGATAGACATCGTGAGATGTCGCGTTGATAGGCTCGTGCATCGGCATATTGTTGTGGATGTTGTTGGTCGTGGAGTTGGTTGTATTATTGTTGTCCGATTTGTCCACTCGCGTCGACTTGGGGTGGAAGAACGACAGTAATTTCTGAAACAAAGAATCATAAAATTCGTGGAGATCTGGCTCGTAACTCTCATGAAGTGTAGACGATACTTTATTGCACAATACTATAGTCAATACTGTATTATGTAATAAATATTATATTACATATATAACTATCTTATGTGTATTCAAGATAATAGCCAAGCCCTTATTTTTTTTATCACTGTTACTCAAAGCGTCGAGATAAAAGAAAAATATATTGGAACATCTTCTCTCTCGTAAGATCAATATATTTATCAGGTGGATGAAAAAAATATTAGTATAATTTTGGGGGAATATTTTCATGAAAACAAATGATACACTAGCAATTTCCAATAATGAGTTATGCAAACGTTAATTAAATAATTAATGGCGGAATGTTATTAGAAAATTTGCAAGATATCCTTTTGTGAATTACTGGAATTATGTCAGGAAAGAACACTTGTCTCTAAACAACATTAAAAATATTTCATATTCCGTAAAAAATACATCGAGCTGCAATTACATTTCTCGAATTTTTATATTGCTCGTGTTATTATTGCACAATTCATTGTTGTAAATTCCTACTGTACACATCATTTGTTTTCATATGTCGCAAGAAAAACAGGTTTTCCCAATACTTTTTCACTGCAATTGATTCATACAAAAAGTTAACAGGCAGCGTAGTGCTGCGTGGCAGTAAATTCATAAAATAAAAATTCATAAAACAAAAGTCTCGCGTCGAAATCCCTTTTCTCCACGGTACAATAATCGCTGTGTAATTCATAGCTTGGAACTTTCGTAGCGTAGGGTCAAAACTTTCCCATTATCACGTTGGAGATACACAAATTCACGTATTTCTCTCTCTCTCTCTCTCTCTCTCTCTTTGTAGATCATTCTATTCGCAACTTTCAAATTTATTTACCCAAGCTGGGACAAAGAAAGCCGCGTTTTCGTCGCAGTATTTTACAATCACCGAGTTTCTCGAGGGAAAGTGGGGTAACAGGGTGGCTGCCATAAATTCCACCTGTGGACATCGTCGACGATTACGTTCCCGTGATCGTAATACAATATTCGCATGTTAGCATATTTTTCCTCGAGATATTATTCAGCGGAATTACTTAAAAAAAAAAAGAAAACCTTTTCGAAAGAAAATCTAGGTTATCGACGATCGATACAGAATCTTCTCAGTGAATTATTATTACTCGCACGGTAAAGAAGTTTTCTACAGTCCAAGGTTTCTACATCCACGGAAATAAAATATTCGGTCGACTCGCTCCATTTGAAGTTAAAGACGCGGAAGAAACGCTTGCGGATGGAAATAAAATATGCACTTGCGAAGCAAAAGCAGACAGATTCGCAATTCAACTTCCAAGTCTGTAAGCGTTACTTAAGTTAAATTAAATTTAATTGAATTAATTAAATTGAATTAAGATTATTCAATTTGACGCTGAATTGTTTCTGAATATCGCTGATGAGATATTCTCTTCCATCCACGCTAGAAATAAGCACGTGTATGTTCGCAATACGTGAAACGAAATCATTTCCTCCCATTCGATCTAGCTCATAAAACATATACCCGAAGACTTAACGATCACTAAATCTCTCGCACGTGTCACGTAAAAGCGAGAGAAGGCAGCATTTCTCTTCTCCTCGAGCATCATCAATCAACCAATCAACTTTGAATTTCCAAAAAAAGAAAAAAAAAAGAAAAAAAAAGAAAAAAAGTAAACTAAACCAAGGAAAAGGAAGAGAAAGAAAAATAACAGGGAGAGAAGAGAAACCGTTAGCCCATTAAAAGAACCAGACAGCGAACTGTACGCGAACCATCTGAAATGCATGATGTTATCGAAGTATGCAAATGAAACAAGGATGTATTCCAATATCGTTTTGGAGCCACTAGCAGAGATCGAGAAGGAGCAGCAGGACGAAACGTTGATCTTCAACAGTAGAAAGAAGGAGCAGATGTGAATAGATGTGAATAGATAATCTTGCGGAAAAATAGGGCGAACAAGCGTGGCAAGCTGGACGCATACGAGAGAATGTACTGTCGGATTATTGACCCTAGACAGTAGCTGAACAAGTTTAACGACACCGGGAGAAGCCGAGCCGACAATTATATGTCGCCTCTTTCAGGCATTAAAGCGTTTCGTTTGCGTTAGCGAAGCGTCGCCTTTCCGTGTGGCCAAGGGCAGTCGTCACTGGTCGCTTGTGCCGTTTGAATGACAATCAGCCTGTCTTTTGTCTCGTTTCTTCTTCGCCGTGGCAACGGGCTGAGGCTTGAATTATTGCACGACAGCCCGCGTCCATTAATTTCCTTCGCGCGTTCTCCTCCTCGCGGGGATTTCAGTCATCACAGTCGCAAGCCTCGCGCGATTTGCATCCGACGATTCCTCCTCTCGTATCGCTACGCTCGAGTTAGAGACGTTATCTGCACGATAACTACACTGAATGAATTGCACGAGCCTGTTTATTTTCAAAGTGGCCCAAGTCCATCTTCCAAAACGAGAAAGTCTAGCTAGCCTAGCTTTAACACGTTTTCTACGTTCCATCCATTCATTTTCAAACAAATTGTAACTAATACATTTTAAAATCGCTAATAGAATGATTCGAAAATTTTATGAGATAAGAACTATGTTTTTTTTTATTATCAAAGTAGTGGTGCTCGATTAGTTCAGATAGTGATTTTCTTGTTTTAATAATAATTTAATCCCATTAAATGTATAATTTTAATATATTAGTATTAGAAAAAAAGAAAAATTGCAATAGATTGGAAATGAAATAAGTTCGAGTTCCATAATTTGTGATTCCTAGATACGTTTGTATCTCACTTTGTTCTCCAAGTAATACACAACTTCTTCTTCATTTTCTTTTCCTTTTCTCGACGAATAATATATTATCAATTTTCCCAAGAGTACCTGCAGATATTTGCTTCGTTCGAGTATGCATCCACCGTAACTCACAGACGTTTGTAAAAAAAAACACGATCGATCGAGACATGGCTGGCAGAACCGGCAGAATTCGTTCCTCTCTGTCAGCTCTTTGCGAGCGAGGAAACTCCTTCTTCTTCGTTGTCGAAATGCTGCTTCGCAAAGGAAGCCTGGCTAGATATTGTAATCGCGTGACAGTTGATTTGTGAGTTTGAAAGATTTGATGGATCGTGTTATCGAGGATGTTGGCGAGGAACGGAGGTCGAGCGGTGTAGGATTAAGAATTTGGAGCGCTTGGACTGAGCACTCGCTCTGATTTATTGCTGAAGGACCAACATTGCATTAACGAAACATTCTATTCCTGAAATCTCAAGACTTCGTGGACTTTCGAATCATATTTATTATCGTAAAGAAAGAGGAAAGATTAACACAGATTTGCAGATTTGTAATTTTTCTCCCCCTTTTGAGACAAAGTTTTTGATTACGAAAAATGTGTTGCAGTTTAACACACACACACACTCTCTATAATTATATATTTATTTATTTATTTTCGCTGTGAATCCACTTGTTTCGTCCGCCATAGAATTAGCATTGATTAGGAAGAAGCATTAATTACTTCCGCCCGTACGTGGCAATTATCAAGGTTTTTGCAGCTTATCAATAGAGTATTATATTTTCGTGTCGCTGTTTATTTCAGAGTTCTGCAATAAAATTCACTTACTTTTTCCTTTCACGAAGAAATCAATTACTTTCCGTCTTTCACGTAACATAACCGTGTATAATTAACAATTCACCACGTTTCAGTTTCCAGACAAACGAAGAGAAAGAAAATCCAAACACACGGCGTGTTGATTAAATGAATGCCACATGTATTGACTGACTATAATAAGTATGCAGGAAAATTCGAAAGTACATCCATCGTTTTTCACAAATCTTAAGTATACATGTACGCGGAGTACGTTTATGCAATCTCATCGTTTCATCGATGTAATTACAGAAATGAAATCTAAATGGAGATCTGATCAACCTGAAGGTTATAACATTGTAACCTGTAATTTCCCCTCAAATCTTCCCTCGATCTAATCACAGGTATTTTATTGAAAGTAAACATTCCAAATATCTAGAAGAATATTGGAAAACAAGTTTCTTCGTCTATCATCGTGTATTTGCACCTTGCTAACTTCTGTTATTCGCGAGTAATCGCAGGATCGTGTGTTCAATTGCGACGAGAACTATAGACTGTTGCAATTAGGTGGAAATGAATCGAGCCTCGGCTGAAAGATAGATAATATCGAAGTATCCTCCCATCTGGCCATTACAACTAGCTCGACGAACGAAGCATAAATCAGAGTGAAAAGCGAAGTAGATCATCGAGGAAGTCGAAGATCGAGACTTCTGAGGATCTCGCCATTCACAGAGGAACACAACAAGCAACTTTTTCTTCTTCTTCTTCTTTTCGTTCACAATGTCGCTCGGTCGTAAACAGTCGATAACTCGCAGGCAATTATAACTATAATTGCGGGCTGCGGATATATCGTGTCTGTTATTTAAAGCAATGTTAATACCACGTGTCGAAGTACGTCAAGCGAGATAATTTCCCATTTAATCGTGTAATTTCAGGGTCTTTACATTGTACGTATGTTGGTCCGATTGATTAGAAAGCGGAGGATAATATTGCACTTCTACAAAGATATCGAATGCTGTTCAAGAAGAATTTTTTTACGCGTTGAAGAAATTTCGAATTTTTCTTCTCGAAAGTAGAAACTTCAGCAGCTTGTAATTTACTGTAGCTCAGAATCGAACTTGCTTGGCCAAATATACATACAAATAAACATCGATAGAAATAATAGAAAGTGAAAGAGCGAGTCTTTTCCAGATGTTAGATCGAACGAGACCGATCTGTGTTTTCAAGGGACAATTTGTTGGTGAACCCGAGAGCGTGAATATGCGTTCAACTCGACAGATTGATTCGCCGCCAATTGATTAAGCTTAACGACGATTAAGATCGTTGGCATAAATTTCTATTAAAGGGACCGTTGGCCTAACTGTCGCCGTCGCAAGGGACACCTCTGTCAAAAAGAAATTTATCTCGGCAGACTCTCTCACTTTATCAATGGTCGCCTTTGATGATTATTTACGACGTTGTTGCGTGTGATTCGGTTGGACGTGTGTAATTTGCTGATCGTCGATTCGAAAGCGTAATTTTTATTTCTAGAGCACACGCGTTTCTAGCAATTCGAAGGGATTCAAGTAGCTCGATTGCGCTTGTCCACGTTTCCTCGTTCGCGTTAATAGGAAGTGGCTACTGCTCTGGTCGTTGGCCTAACAGATGTTGGTTTCAGATAAGTTACGGAGTTGCGGTTGACCGGTTGAAATTTCTAAATAAAACCGTGACACGCGTCACTCGACTTTTGAGGAATGACTTCAGTACTTCGGTACTCGGATTTGAATCTACGAGAATATGAATATCTTCGTATACAAAATCCGGCAAGATACTTTCTGTTCAAGAATTTTCAATAGAAAATTCGTGCACTTGTTAATCAGTTATTCGAACAAACTTGAACCTACAACTGAACGACACACTCGTCCAAAATTCTACGACGTGACGGCAAATTTAATCCGTGCCGAGTATACTCGTCATGTAGAAAAAAAATTATGTACATTTGTAATTTTAAAATATATTTCAAGGCAAAGGAGGGAAATATGCACTTGAAAGTGACGCGATCGATGCAATGAAAAAACAAATTAAATTTATCTCTGATCATTTTAATTTCCCAAATATTTGCTTGAACCGATGAAAATCTTTCCTCCACATTTTGAAAAAAAAAAAAAAACTCGATCTTACAGCAAGTGCATTTACTGCGTGCCTTCGTCGAGTACACTAGAAATAATTAAGCGCATTCTCCAAACAAAACAGACGCATCAGCGGTCAGCCGGGGAAAATCTGGGAGAAATTCCAGTGTAAAAGAGAACGTTTTGCGAATTGCCGTTTCACCGATTCGGAGGCGATATTGTACGAAGGAAAATGGCCGACGCCGAACTTGGGCTGCCTGGCGTTTCACAACGACACATCGCCTCGCTCGACCGACCTCGTGTAATGAAAAATTATTATCGGTCGGCGCGGATCGCATGACTCGCGTCGCTGCATCGGTATAAATAAAAAAGACCGGGTGGACGAACGCTTCTTCTCTCCTGCGTTCGTCGCGCGCGTATAAATTGTAATCGCGCGCTCTTCCCCTTCGTCTTCCTCCCTCGCCCTCTTTACATTTCTTCTCTTTTATTCTCTCCTCGTTTCCTCCTCTCCTCTGTCCGGACCTATGCCAGCCGGCAGCAAACCGACCCGCTCGAAAAGCATAAATAAATCGCGAGGATTCTCACAGGCGGCCAGCCGACACCTCGCCAACACAGCCAAATCCTCGCTTCACTCTCGACCGGCTCGAAAATTAATGTGGGTAAAACCTTGTTCCCCACTGAACAACAGGAAACTTGAATTCGAAACTTTCAATAGATCTTCGCGACGTATTCGAGCGAATTATCGAGTAAATTCTTGCGGGGAAGGATTACACATTATGAAGGCTCTTCTTCGTTCTGGACGATTCTTCCGAAATGTTCGTTTACAAAAAATAAGTCCAAGGTGGGAAAATTTTGCTGAGTTCGAGACAAAATATTCCACAAGTATTCTTCAAGATAACCACACACACACACACACACACACACNACTGACGTTTGATTCAATCGAGTAAGCTTATTGAAATTGTTCAGAAAATTCCTAGTGAAATTTATGTTTATATATTTATAAACATGATATATTAATATATTATTATATATATAACAAGGAATTATATATATAATTCAATTACATAATATATTAATATATTATTATATATATAACAAGGAATTCGGAGCAGAGATAGTTGGAAATGATACTCGATTCAGTGGTATCAATCAAAGGTCAATCATCATCATTCGGTTACATATTAGTTAATTTGTTGTTGACTCACCTCTTGTGATACGGGATTATTCTTGTTTCGGCTGGTGTTGGATGTGTTGTTAATGGAGGAGAGCGTAGTGAGGGTTGCAGTGCCGACGCCGCCGACCGTCTTTCCGCTGACCTTGGTACCAGCACCACCGACATCTTTGTGCAACGTTCCAGGACTCTGAAATGAAATATCGACGTGCGTTAGAACAATGCCCACAGCCAACGTATTTTTCTCTTTTCTCTCTCTCTCTTTTTTTCTTTTTTTTTTTTGTTCTATGATAATGAGGTTGGAACCCACCGACGTTGCATCTCGAATGAAATACGAGATGCCGAGGAAAAATTAACGAGCGTCTGCCTTTTCGGAGGAAAGCATTGCTCGTTGGTAAAATTTTGCAACGTTTATCTACTTTAATGCAACAAAAGCAGTGTATCTGTATTTATTTTTGTCTCTTGAAGCCTACGACATTCTCTTAGCTCGTCAACGATTCACACGAGCCTGTGTCATTTGCAAATCAATTTTGCCTCGATGAGAATCAATCGAATTCATCGCGAACGAAAATATCGCCCAAGAACGTACACACACACACGTAATAAATTTATATCATTCCATTCTACCAATTACATACTAATCACAGTTCGAAACGACGATTGTAGCTTCGTCGTTTCTTTGAATCTTTCATCACCCCGCTCATACGCGAGAAACAGTTTCACCCGCTAAATGAAAACTCGCCGTGACATTTACATTAATCCTCGACCCGCAAGCAGATCCACGTCCGCTTTGTGTCGATTAACGCGAGCCATGTTTCGTGCGAAAGGGAGGGAGGGCTTTTATTTCTGTTAATTAAGGGCCCGCAGCCACTTCTAATTTATACAGCGAGTCTTGTTCGCGAGCCGATTTGCAGTAACAGACGAGACAAAGAGATGACGTGGGTGGTGTCGGAAGCAACTAGCTTCGTGTAGCATCTGCACACGCGAACGAGAGTTTTTAAACGTGGAGGAACGATGCGGTTATCTCCTCTTCCATGCAAGAAGTCCACACGCAGTTCATTCCGTTGATAAAAAAACGGCGATAAGCGCGAAATAATACGAACAGGACGATAGACGGCTAGCTACTGTTACCATTTCAGGCTACTGCCTATCGTTTGTTTACCATTGAAATGCTTATCCACGAGGCAAGGCTGTGCATTAAAATTGCTCTGAACGAAAGACTGAATTTCAACTGCGTTTGACTAACACAAGTATTTCTCTTTTTCTATTTTTCTTTCTTCCTTGGAGAATAGCTATGGCGGAGTCTCTTATTATTAGAAAATTATAGAATATTTTATTAATTATCATCCTGCAAATTTACAAGTTCCTTTGGAAGATTGTGAAGTATCTGCAATCAAGATTGCAGTCTACTATCCACTATGTTCAATGCGAAAAAGTCAATGTATAACTTGTATAATTTATAGTTCTATTATATATATTTTTTAGTTGTCATTCTGCAGATTTAGAAGCCCTCCAATTGCTAAAGTATCTAAATCAAAATCCATCTACTAATATATACTAATCTGTATAATTTGAAAAACTCAACTAGAGAAAGTGATGTTATTGAACGTGGAACAGTCTATAGCTCTGGTATTGCACGTGCGTATCATTCAACAATTCTTAAAACAAACGGAAAATTGAAGGAAATGAAACACTAACGTTGCAACTAAATTTTTGATATTCCATCGTTGCCGGATTATGAAACGAAACACACAGATTGAGAGAGAAATCTCCGAATTATTCCATGCACATAAAATACTCTTCTCTGCGTGATACATAATTTCTGACCAAATTTTCACTTAATTATCCTCCAATGTAAATACATTAAATCACTAAAATAATTAAGAAAAAAAATGCATTAAATTATCAAAATAATTAAGAAAAAAAATAATGTGCATTAAATTAATAAAATAATTGAGAGAAAGAGTATAATGACAACAAGGAGATAAAAATTTGACCAAGTGGTGAAGAAACTAATCTAAACTAGTTGTTCGAACGAGAGAACAAACGAGGAAATTAGGAGTTTCTGTCCACGAGTTTTCCACGCAGCGTTTCGCTAACGTTAGGCGCGTCCGGAAGTAACGGAGCGGTGCCATTAGTTCAATGTACCTGTGCTTCATTATCAATGTCGAATTGTACGGTAACCTTGTGCCATTGGAGCGTACGGGTCAACGCACGTTTCGAAAGGATGCGCGCGTATTTACTACGGAAAGTGGCGTTGTTGTTACCTCTGAAAGCTCTTTCGGCAAGGTTTCACTTCCGCTTTCAGGTTTGATTCAACACGAGCAAGCTATCTTGCTTGCCAAAAATGTTTTCTCGATATTCGGATCTAAAAATAATAATAAAAGAAATCACAATCAACAGCCGAGATAACACTGTGCATAAGAAGTCCGACGTTCAATAAAATCAGTTCAGTTGAGCAATGAGGACACTCTTCTCTTGTACCTTACAACAGTATATTTTAATATTCAGTATCAAAACTAACAATAAGTTTACATTTTTTCTGTAATGAAATAATTTTTCTATAATGATAATACGTTTTCTGAGATAAAGTGATCACTGTTCAGTGCGAGTAGCTTGATCGATATTTTTTTGGGAGTAATCTGTACCACCATACAATATAGGAGAGAGAGGGGGAAAAAAAAGAAAGAAAGGAAACAGGTTATCGAAAACAAAGAAACGATCGGCAGATCGGGGCGAGGGAGATAGTTCTGCGACGATGAACGAAGACATTACTCGACCGATGACTGCACCCGAAGAAAGTCATCAGGAGTCCCCATTAATGACCTCCAATCGATGTTCCCGCTCCGGCGAACCTTTGTGAACCGCTTTCACGAGCCATTGTTCCTCGGGCAAGCCCCGTGATTATGTTCGTTAATTAAGAAAGAAAAAAAGAAGAAGATGGACAGAGAGAGAAAAAGGAACATTTTAGTGGATGTCCCAGCCCTCCTAACTGTACCGTCTTAATTGTCGAAGAAATAACGAGCCGCGTTTATTTTCTGCGACGCGTCGAAGCGTCGCGGCGAACCAATTCAGGGCACACATACATACATACATACATATGTTTTATGTAAACCACAAGGCTACGCGCGTTGACCTTTCTTCAGGATGGCATTATGCAACTTTCGCGTCGCGTGAGACGCTAATTTGCATTTTTTTTCATTATTACGTCGATACCACCTGCTGCAACTATTACACGTCCTTAACAGGATGTTCATCTTTTGTTTTCTGCCTGGAAGAATCGAGTATTCGCCAATTTTATACGTTCATATTTTCCCAGAAGAGTAACGTCGAGTAACGTTCGCAGCCTTTCGTCTTTCGAAGTACTCCCTCAATTTACGCGGAATTTTTTATACGCAGAATTGATTTACGCAGTCAAATATATATATACATATTTATTTATACATGTATATTAACCGATACTGGTTTAACCGAATTATTATTATCTATATTAACCGAATTAATAAATATCATATCTAGAACCCAACCTTATGATATATGTAGCAGTGACAACGAAGAAACAGATTCATTCACTAAGAAAGATCTTCGTAAAGCTCTTCAGTTGGCCAAAAAATTGGAATGTGCCATTATATCCAAACATTCGACGAGCTTTAAAATTTCAGCAAACTTATGAAAACATAGTAATAGAAAATATCGAGTAAAACTCGTCCGAAAATAATTTACACTCAAAATGAACATGAAGACGAATTTCCAAATATTTCAAGCGATGAAGATGATGAGTTTATGCCACTTAAAAAGAAAAGGCTTATTATGTTTTTGAATTACAGTAGCGATAGTGACATCGAGTAAAACTCATCCGAAAATAATTTACACTCAGAATGTACATAAAGACGAACTTGCAAATTTTTCAAGCGATGAAGATGATGAGTTTATGCCAATTAAAAAGAAAAAGGCTTATTGTTTTTGAATTACAGTAGCGATAGTGACATCGAGTAAAACTCGTCCGAAAATAATTTACATTCAAAATGAACATGAAGACGAATTTCCAAATATTTCAAGCGATGAAGATGATGAGTTTATGCCAATTAAAAAGAAAAAGGCTTATTGTTTTTGAATTACAGTAGCGATAGTGACATCGAGTGAAACTTACATGCTTCTGTTTTCTGAAATGTCTTACTTATTCTTTTGTCAATTTATTTGAAATAAATGTATTTCTAAAACTTTCACTAGCTTCTATTTCCAATATTTTTCCTCTCATACTGACAGATTCAATTTACACGATTTTTATTCGCGTAAATTGAGGGATGGGTGTGTGTCGATGTCACGCGTTTTTCCTCAGCACAAAACAGTAATAGTGTTTCTCAATTTTCGAAGGTCCGATCGAAGTGACGAATGGGCAGAAATATACGAAAAAAGCTGGCTAATAAGTGCTCCAGCGAATTTCCGATATTATAGATTAGAAAACTTGAGGAAAGGCAACTTTCTCACACGGTTTTCGTCCGATCCGACAGCAATAATCTCTCCGGCTCGCGAAACCGCTGCTAGGTGCCGCAAGTAGACCATAAACGAATTCAATCTCTCGTTCAGCGAGGGTTCCTTTCTGCACACACACACACACACACACGCACGCACGCACATACGTGCAGAGGAGACCGGGCCCGCGAAAGAAAGGCAAAAGAAGTGAAAGGGAGATAAAAAGAAAGAGTAGAGATGATAAAACCGTGGCTGGCGCTACCTTCGAGCCCTATCATTAGCCCCGAGAGAACGGCCCGAACCTTAATCTTCGATGGCGCTCGCGTTTTTCCATTTTTCTCGGCACACCTGGCCGCACGCGCAGCGCGCAACAGCAGAGAGCAGGTGATCGGATATCTGTACAAGGTGCGCTCCGAAAACGCTTTTTCAGATTTCTCTCGCGTACACGTATACGACTCAGCGAAGGATCTTTTGTTGCAACCAAAGCATCGGTGAATTCTCAACCTCGAAAGAATTCCATTACGAGGAACATGGAACAATGGATCCCGTTCGAGTTCTCGAGTTGTCTCGACCGATGATATGAAACGAATACAACTTGATCGATATTTATTAGTTTCACGAATATGTTACAATGATGTTTGATGAACTTTGAGGAGGAAAGCTCCTTTAACACCCAGAAGCATATTTCACGCGAGGGAAGAAACATGGATCCTTCAGCTTCTCGTTAATCCGAGCGCAATCTCGGATCGTTTATTACGGTGAGCGGTGTGTGCGTATTCTCCTCCTCGAGGAGACGAACGGTGGCGTGGCGTGGCGAGCAAACACGCGATAATAAATTTATCAAACAGCTCGGTGATTTAAATCGGTGGAATTTTTTTCGACACACCATGTATGGCGTTCTTGGATCGAGAGCGCACCGGTTCCACCAGCTTCTGCACACACAGGCACACCGCGGCTCGCATACAGACAGGACAGACATACTTATACGAAGAACTTAAGGTTACCAAGATGAGAAGCTATGGTACCCGGCGAAAGAGAGCTACGGTGGATATCTGAACACGTAGAGAGCAAGAATCCCTGCGAGACACGTGCAGAGGATAGCAGATGTATCTCGTCTTAACACCTGCCAACCCGCACAGGTACAAAGGCTAGAGGAGGTTCAGGGCAGCTGCAGCTGCCTCTCCTCTCCTCTCCTCTCCTCTCCTCTCCTCTCTGCGTTGCTCTCGCATAGAAAAACGATTTTTCTCTTTTTCCTTCTTCTTATGTTTTCTTTTCACCTCACGAGATAAGTACATCTTTACTCTCCGCTTTTTCCTCTTTTTAATACGTGCGTGTGATATTAAAACACAGATAGCGTTTAAATTTAAAATTCGTGGTGTAGCCGATGCTCGATAAATTTTCCAAGTTTAAACAAAGCATTATCTCAGAGATTTCTAATGTCGAGTAATAAATAAGAATTCACACGAGTCAGCAACGAGATTCTCTCCGCTGATCCTCTCTCTTTCAGGCTGATTAAATCTTCTACGAAACTAATGCATTTTAACGACTGATCGATGCGACGATTCGATATTAAGATGGTAGATAAAGATTACCCGAGCGGTCGGGTTTAAATGTCCCGGGTCATTGGAGGCATAGCTTCCACGAAATGAAGAGAGTCTGCTTCCCACACAGTCATCGGGTCGGTAAACGAAACAAGATGGACTTTAATGATCCCCGGGTGCATCGTGAGTATATATGAAAAGGAAAAAAAAAAAAAGCAATTTGCAAACGAAGCGAAGNATGTATTTTGTTTCGGAAACTTGACAACTTTTATATTAAGCAATTTTTCATTAGACATGTAACTCGAAAGTTATTAAAGTGTGCAAGTTATGTGAATCACCCTGTAGTGATCGTTCCAAAGTCAAAAATTGAAGATTGAAGTTGTACAAAAGCTGCGCGCAGCACAGACGGCGATATATAAAACCGGATGAAATTGAATTTTCGATGGGAATTGAATTTTCATGAATTTCCATGAAACTTCCTGCGCACGCTCTCCCCTAAATCACGGTGTAATTACCACTGTAAAACCAACCGAGATTGCAGATGGTGAAATCCATCGCGAAGGATTTCTCCCGTTAGTGGAAAAACGACGAGCTTGGCCGCGAGCCAAAGGAAAACGCGATCGGCTTTTCAACCGGGTGGATCGGCTACCTGGCTTTTATCTTTCGCATATTTCGAGCAAGAAAACCACCGCGCCGGGAAGAAGACGAAGATAAACGCGCGTTGGGATTTATCGTAACTGTAAAAACAGGAAGTATCCTTCGCTAGAGAGGAAAACGCGCTCCTCGTTGGAAAATCCCGCGCGACGATCTCGAGCGAAACACCGAGAGACTCTCAGCTCAATTATTCCCCCCATTACCGTAGCCGATTATCGATTGGCCGGTGATTTATGCGAGGAACGCCATTTGCTCGATCGTACCACCAGCCACGAGTAATGGAAATGTCGATTTTTCGCGTTTACTTGCGAAAAAATGACGACAGCTCTGTTACGTGTGCTGATATTTACACGCGTTGTGTCTACATAAAGTAAAAATTTTGCGATTTTTTCGACGTGACAATTAATCGTGCCTCTCAGGTTATTCTTGTTTCGGTTGTTAGGTTAGGTTTAATCAATCGTGCTCCTCAGGTTATTTTCAACGTTTTTTTTTTTTATATTCCATTTCTATTTTATACTTCATTTTAATAAAATTTTCGAAGTACGAGAGAAGTGTGAGAGAATGTTTGTTATTGGATTAAAGTTTGATAATCTGCTGAAATAGAAATTTTATATTTCAATCAGGCTCAATTAGGTTAGGTTCTCGGATTATTTCGGTTTAATTAATCGTGCTTCTTCAGTTATTTTTAATCTTATACCACCGTATAATATTTTTCTATTTCTATTTCTCTAATTATTCTGCACTTTGTTTTAACGAAATTTCTCAAATTCGAGTTTGGTAATCTGTCGAAATAGAAATTTTATATTTCAATCAGGCTCGTTTAGGTTAGGTTCTCGGATTATTTCGGTTTAATTAATCGTGCTTCTTCAGTTATTTTTAATCTTATACCACCGTATAATATTTTTCTATTTCTATTTCTCTAATTACTCTGCACTTCGTTTTAACGAAATTTCTCAAATTCGAGAGAAGTGTGAGAGAATGTTTGTTGAAATAGGATCTATTGCGACCGGACAGCTTCTTCCACAGTGAAACACACGATTGTTCGAAACAAGCTCAGGATCGGTCTGCCACTGGTCTTGGACTAATTACCGATGAAAGTTTCCAGCCTCGAGAACCTCGATAAAAGTTCCCAGCACTTTGAATTCATCTCCAGTTCTTTGTGTGTACGATTATTGCGATCCGTAAGGCCGTAAGACGCTTTCACATGGAAATCGAACAGATGCATATTTTTTAACTGCAGGCATGAAGCCTCCATGAATATGAAAGAAAACGGTACGAACGAATTGTTATCGATCGGGTTTGACATTTGAACATTTTCATTATTCTCTAAGCAAGAACAAAAGCTCTTCAACAAAGCATGCTGAATTTTTAATTCTTAAGTATGTCGAACTTTCACTCTTGTTTTCCAATCTTCTAAAGAATTGTCCTCAAATTTTCCATTGATCGTTCGCGTAATCAATCAGAATATCTTTGCACTACTCAAATATAAAGATACAATCGAATCTCAGCATTCAAATTCTTTTCCACCGTGTTCTGCAGAAAATTTTCACTAAAAAACAAGATCCCCCTTGTCCCCACTCTTCGAATCTTCCGTTGTTATCCTCATTTCGCTGGAGCACTGAATCAAAGAATATCTTTGCACCATCACTCTTCCTCTCCTGCTGGATTCTGGGTCATCGATAATACCAGAGATCACAAGACGTGTCAGAAATAGTCGAACGAAACTATTCCAATAAAACAAATCGAAGCTCGCGTTTCAGAGGTACTGAAGGAGGAAGATGAAGGTGCAAGGAATCGAGAGTCACTTCGACTGTCACGAAGGATCCAGTTACTTTAAGGCAGCGATCGCAGATCACAATCCCACGGGTGAAATTGACCGTGAACTTTTCTGACCTAGTTGCTTACATAATTGATTGCTCTTCGTTAGTGCGAGTCTTCTCTCTCTCTCTCTCTCTCTCTCTCTCCTCATTCAGGCGCGACGCAACGAAATTACGTGACCGCCATAAACGCGAGCCAGTCGATCGACTGGAGTGGTTACGCGGCACGATTTTAAAATTCACCGGCGTGCACCTTCGATCGGACAATCGTCCGAGATGCTTCTTCCTGCCTGTTCGCACGCCTAGAAGCGAACTGGCCCGGTCGTGAAAGCGATTCACGTTCGAGAGGTGCATTTCCCAGGAGAGTAGCCAAGTGAATTTCTTCCCGGTTCATCCGTCGCTTTTCAACGATCACGCGCCATTTTCTTTTCGTTTCTTTTTGCTCAACGAAAAAGTGGAACTACCGGCGAGAACTGTATCAGAGAGATTAGAGCAACGAACGGGAACGTGATACAAAATTTATTCACATTATTTGATTTGATTAAAGATCATTTAAATCTGTGGAAACACGATCTACCAAACAAATCAGATAGATATCAGTCGAATTCGAAGGCCTGTAAATCTGAAAAATTCTAAAAAAAAAAAATACTACTCTGAATTGGTCATTTTGATGATTTTGTAGTTGCAATGTTAAGCAACTCGTTTACAAGACCTTCCTCAAAGGTGAAATCATTTGAAATTCTACGACGTCGCGTGACGTTATATTGTCAACATTCTTTTCTAAATTTCCAAATTCAGAGCAATCACAGCTCTTCTTACGGCGAATTGATCGTCCGACTGATCCAGACTAAATAAGATATTCCAATGAAGTATTTAAAAATCTCGAACAACTCGACAAATGTTCGATGCCTTTCTCAAACTTCGAACCGCGAATAGGGCGAAAGTAAATTATTGAAAAATCTGTTGGACTGTTTAGCCACATGATACTAATTCAATTCGCCTCGTTACATTACAACTCGTATCCAATAAAATGCATAATTCAAATAGTTCGCTATTCTCCAATTGAAACTTTACACCCTTCCGATTTCGTTTTATTTTCGTCTCTCCCGAAAATTAACAATTAACCAACCAAGACGTACGTGAAAAAAGAGAGAGAAAAAGAGAGAAGAACGATGAAATTAATTCGTCAATGTATATTCCATTTCAATTTCACCTCGTAAACACGACGTATCGATAAATGTCTCGATCCGTGAATGATAATCAAACGAGTTTGTATCGACATTTTCCTATGTAGAACACATTGTGTACGTACGCGTATGTCACCGGGAAGATAGCGGTTCTCAAATGTACACGAAGGTCAGCGTATTTGAAAATTTACGCCCGTTTTCCACGCGAGCCTCGACGAAATTTCTTAAAATTTTAAAAAAAGTCTAGAGTTGAAATCCATTGCTGTCGTATTAGCAAAAATTATTAGTAATTCTTTTTATAATTATTGGAGATAAATACATGTGTTTTCTCATGCTCTGATTCATTACGTTGTCGATTGATTTCATGTTAGAGAAGTTATTAGTAATTTTTTTTGTAATTATTGGAAATAAATGTCTTTTCTCATCCCTTCTAAAACACGAGATGGGATTTCTTGTTTAAAATTAAAATTCACCACGTTGTCGATCGATTTCACGTTGGGAAAGATTATTAATAATTCTTTATTAATAATTCTTCAATTATCGGAAGCAAAAAGAGATGCCTCTTTTCATCTTTCCTCTTCCCTTCAGAAATATGGAATGAAGTCTCTTGTCCAAGATTAAAACTCGCTAAGTCGTCGATTTCATGCTAGAGAAATTATTCTTTACAATTATTGGAGACATAATTATTCTTTATAATTAAAATTCATTACATTGTCAATTGATTTTACATTGGAAAAGTTTCTCTTTGCAAAATTTCAAAATATTGCTCGTCACAATGTTACAATATTGAAGATATTAAAGATACCAAATAATTATACCCTTTCGGTATTTTTATCAATTCGTCAGTGCTCGCGAAATCAAAATAATAGAAAATAATAGACTCTTTTTCTCGAAGTTCCACAAAAAAGATATTCGCTATCTACGATCTAATGTCGCTATAATATACCCTTTCGGTATTTTTATCAATTCGTCAGTGCTCGCGAAATCAAAATAATAGAAAATAATAGACTCTTTTTCTCGAAGTTCCACAAAAAAGATATTCGCTATCTACGATCTAATGTCGCTATAGTTTCAACTCAAGTTAACTCACCCTCCCCGTCTCTTGGTAGAGAGATGCACGTTCTTTGGAGCGCCTACTCACCTGAAACAAAGGCAATAAATACATTAATTGATTGGTGAACCTCCATTGTGAATCTACTGCGATTTCGTAACTGTTAAGCGTGTATAAATCATTAACCGTGTATAAGATGTACCTTGGTACGACATACGAGAAGCATTTGCGAGGAGGAGAAAAATTAGAAATTTATAACACGAATGTACTGAAAATATAACGAGTAAAATGTTAAGCGTGTATAAATCATTAACCGTGTATAAGATGTACCTTGGTACGACATACGAGAAGCATTTGCGAGGAGGAGAAAAATTAGAAATTTATAACACGAATGTACTGAAAATATAACGAGTAAAAAAGAAAAAAAAAGGCGAACCTCAGCCACGTGATAAAAAAGCGAGAAGTTATGAATTATAGCTGTCACTGTGAAATGAAATTTATTAACGTGTGAAATTTTACACGGTGGATATATTTCATGTAGTCAACGAAACTTCCTATTTCAATGAGAGACGAATTTACAGAGTAAAAACATTTGCGTTGCAAATTCGCGGCTCGTTAGCTTAACACATTAATAACTAAATGAAATTGAAGTTCATTACGTTTCTTGGAAATATGATTTCCAAGATAAACGAGATATTTCTTGCGAGTCGAGTTGTACAACTTTTGCAAATGTTCAAACTCTAATTTATTGTTATTTTCTGCGAACGATCGTTCAGTCTCAATCAACCGTTGCAATAGTTCAATTAATAATCCAATTAAAATCATAAATTGAATTTTGTAACATCTATCGGAGATCACGTTGCGCTTTGAAAATTTTCAATTTATATTTCATAACAACTGTGCTGTGTACCGTCTCACTTTTAATTTTACAATTTTACATTTAATTTTCAAATCAACCGGGAAGCATGAACTCTGGTCGGTACGAAACTCACAGTTAATTTAACAAAGTACATACAAGAATTTCCCTTGCGATAATCAATTGTCTGTATTTCTTTTTTTTTTTTTTTTGTTTTTGGGGGCNATTTTTTTTTTTCAAATTTAATAAACATTACCATCTAGCGACAATAATTTAAAAAAAAAAAAATTAACAATGAAATAAAATTTTGTGCAGTGTCGAAAAACGACATTACATTATCTACGAAACTTCGAAACTTCCATCGTCAGCGATGAGAAAACAATCGCAAAGAAAAAAAGAAGAAAAAAAAGGGAAAAATGTTTGCTTTCCATCGCGGATAATTGCTAGATCTCCAGGAATAGTTGAACGAATGTAATTCAATGTGGTCGACAGCTTCCTCTGGACATTTCGAACAGGCTGTTGCCCTTGTTCTTGAACAGTTTGTGACACACCTACGTGAATGATCACCCTTTGATGAACTAGTGCCCTTAAAGATATTCAGGTCACGCGGCCATTCTACCTCGTCTGATTTACGTTGGCCAACCTCGTGTCCCGGAAATACATCCATTAACGTACCATCATATCATGGCTAGCATCGCATCGGTAATGGTTCGACGCTAAGTGGCTCGCGATAGGGCACATTACGCGTTGCTTTGCTCGCGAGTAACTCGAAGAAATCGAACGAAGTCGTCTTCAATCGAAACGTCACGTAGCACTCTGTGTCGATGAATGACGTGTGTCATTTTTTGGAATTTTCTTGAACAGAGAACAATGTTGCTCCTTCGTTTTATTTTGTGAAGGAAGAAACTCAATTGATCAACTTCGTGGAAGTGTTCGATGGGATTTTCGAAACTTTCGAAAATGGAAATATTCCTAAAATGAAGTTGATCGATCTGGTAGCTTCTGAATTATTATTTCCTGATATTTGTAAATTTAGCTTCGCAGGACTCGGGAATATTATTTCTCGAATAAATGTTGAATAGCAATGAAATTACTCGAATAAATAATATTCGTAGCAAAGAGATTAAAGTGCAAGGTAAAAATAATGCAATAAAGAACACGAACTTCTATTGATATACCTCTCGTTAAAAATCACTCGAATACCTAAAAATGTATAAAATTTCCGTAAAAAATTATAAATTGGTCCTTTTGACCACTTTTAGTAGTTCTAGTGTCAAATAATGTACAAACACGAATAAGAAAATAACAACAGATCAAGAAGATGCAATGCATAAGTGAGGAACTGATCTCAGAGAGTATTGTAACTTTTCCGCATTGAAAATGTAATTTTTCTCTGGCCAAGCTTTGATCTAACGAACTTCTTACTTTACGTAACGCAGAAATGGACACGAATGTTAATGACAAAGACACTTTTTCCAACATCAATGACATTACATGATTCAGACCAATGACTTTGTCTGCTTAAAGTCGTTTATCTTCTACTTATGAAACTACGGCTCTTTAATGTCTCAACCTTTGTTGAATCATACGAACGGTATTTTCTGCTTTAACCATTTGAGCGCTTGAAATTAGCTTGAAATTAGCAAAAGTGTAAAAGTGTAACGTATCTACAAATTACGAATATATCTTTGAGCATTTTTAATCATATTCTTCCAGCTTTTCGACATATTTATCAAACATTGTAACATATATTATACATCATAATGTATATACTATAATATGTTAATATTTTTTAAAGTCATAATAAGTAAATTATTTTATTATCAATTGTAAGATTATTTGTACGATACTCTAATGCCAATTAAACGCTCGAAGGTTTCAGCGCTCTTCGTCTGATTGCGAGTGAAATAAATGTAGAAAAAAGTATGAAAAACATAAGAAGCACGACAATGTAGTTCAATCGGGGAATCATTCAACGATCAACATGTTATAATAGCGACTAAAATGTTCGGCTTTCGCTATAATAACGGTTTCGCAAAGTAAGAGCAGCTGAATGCTTAATCGCATGACTTCGCTATACGATGAACAATCATGCATGCCCTAGTAACACATAATCGTTCTACACAGACATAAATACACGAGTCATAACACACAGTAATTGCACTATGGTGTAACGATGACGTGTTTGGACGACCAATCGAGAAATGATTTCAATATCCAGTGAAATCGTTCGTCGATCATTTTGCAAACTTGCGCAGACAGTTCTTGGAAAAGGAAAATTGGAAAAAAAATATATATATATAACGCAGAAGAGGGAATTCATATTGTCGCTATTGTGGTATATTATTTGAAAAAAAAAAAGGAAGAACTTCCGCTAGAAAGGAAGCAAGTTTTCAATAAACGAAGAGAGAACGATATCACACAGTGAAAAAGAGAAAGTTCTTCCAACTAAACGAAAAGACGAAAAAAAGAAAGAAAGAAAGAGAATAGATTCAAGAACTATTTTCAATAAAAAAAAAAAAAAAAAACTACTACAGAGTTGCCTACAGAAGAGAGAAAGACACTATTCAATCAAAGAACAACTACGCAAACACATCGATAGTTTCCAAGAAGGAGAAGGAAAAGTAGCACACTAATACTTTTCCTACGTGTGTGTGTGTGTGTGTAGTAAAAAACAACGAACGATCACGCACGAATAGGAACGCACTGACTCACCACATGAGATCTATGATGCTGATGATGCATTGTATGATGATGATGATGTCTCTTCTCCTTAGCATGATGCTTAGCATGATGCTTGCTGCCCCTGTGCGGCGGATAAGTGTGATAAAAGATCAGGTCGTAGCAAGGCTGGCGTCACCTGACCTCCGCCATCTCGCACTTCGACACCTCTATTTGCCGGTTGTTCGGCTGATTCGAGACGGTCACCTGGGCCGGGCAGTTGTTGTGCAGCTTCCTAGAAGCGGCGTTGCTCGTCTTCTCTCTGTCGTCGTTCTGCGCGGCGTTCTCCAACGTTAGGTCGTTCTCGTCCAGGTCGACGGTGAACGCGATACGATGATGAGGCGGCGGCAGCATCTTCACGTTGGTGCCGATCGGCGTGACAGTGGTGGCCGGGTCCAGCTTGACCAGTGCTGCTTGCAATTCCAAGGCGTCCATGTCTCAGGGCGATAAGAACAACCGTCGCAATCCAGCCTCTCGAACGGCGATGAAAACCGGCAATTAATCGATCGATCTCGACGAGACGATCCGTCGGAGTTATCGGACAGTTCGACTATCGGCTGACGTCCGATGAAAACGCTAGTCCTTCCATTTGAGGCGATCCAACGCCGAATTTCTCCTCGAGTCTTTCGCTCGTTCCTCTAGTATTCTCGTTATTATTCCTCTCCTTCACGTGGATATTTCGAGAAACGGGGCGGGATCATAAAACAGCAGCTTGACCCTTGGATTCTCTTCCGTCGTGCATCGAATCATCACACAAATATGCCCGGCCCTATTTTTACGCTTCTGTGGCCGCGTACACGGCCGCTTCTTCTTCCTTCTTTCCGAGACTCTTTCCAGGCTCGTTTTAACAGACTTTCGCGCTTGACCGAGCGATTCTCGCCTCGAGTCTTCCTCGTATCTTCCTGACGTATAGAACCGAAACTTTCGGCAGAAATCCGAGAAATGTGGTCTACTCGTTTTTCAAGAGAATCACACACTCTGCAAGGAAATAAACGGTGGTTTCAGAACTGGTGACGAGGGTCTCCAGTAGGCTGGCAGACAATGAGTCTAGCAGAGACGTTGTCTCTTGTTTTCCACTTCAACGGAAGACAAAAGACCGGCCAATATTGACTGTCCGGGGACACGTGTCTGTGGATAATTGTCTGGAAGTCTGGACAGGCCTCAACCCTTTCGGGGTTACGAAACCACGGAACTTAGTACGTCACGAAATTATTTCTCGTAAAATTGCTGGACTGTTGCTGAACGTTCTGGCTGGTGTCTCTTGTTACGTTATATGATCAGTAGAATGAAATAAAATCTGAAACGTTCTGCAAAAAAATTCCAGCTCGAGGAAGAGACATTCAAATTTTGCTTTTCAGTCAATTTACCAATTTTTTAACAGTTATTTATCCTTTCGATAA
This sequence comes from Lepidotrigona ventralis hoosana, assembly GCA_002806875.1. Lineage (NCBI taxonomy): Eukaryota > Metazoa > Arthropoda > Insecta > Hymenoptera > Apidae > Lepidotrigona > Lepidotrigona ventralis. The sequence continues at coordinate 5,344 of NIPQ01092022.1, read as the reverse complement.
AAATAGAAACGTGGAGGAGAGAAATTTAATAAAACTTTAATATTTAATAATTATATTCTCGATACAGAAGGGGGGGGAGAGACGAAATTCAAAAATCGATTACACTAAGGATCAACCTTTTTCATCTAATTTTACTTTATATTATAATTTGTAATGTTATCATAACGTAAAGAGCCGTAACTGTGTCCAATGACAATGAAAAACTGTCGATAATTTAAATCGATGCAACTTCGGGGAAAAAATGATTCAAAATGATCTAGTCTTGTTTTAAAATGCGAAGCCTCTACTTTGGCAGTCGTAATGAATTTACATCCTGTGGAAAATTGTAAAAATGCAAACATCGTGTGTGAAAACATTGAAAAAAATTTTTTCGCAACTGCCATCGCTTTGAAAATTGAAGTTTGCCCTTTAAAACTCGTAAAGCTGTACGATTTTCTTTCACCACTTTATCGAACTTTGAATATCAAGATTTAAAAAAAAAAATCGTACAGCAAATTTTACAGGCTCGCAAATTTTAAAGAGAAAATCTTCCTAGAAAAGAATTGTCTAATGTTTCTACACGAGTTTGAATTTATACAACTTTCCATGTACTTTCATTACATCATTTCGAATTCAAAAAATATCGGCAATTTTTCGTTGATACAGTTGTGCTCATCTATCTCGTTAATTAATTTATTGAGTTGAGGGAAAAATTTGCCCCGAAAGGATCAAGGGGAAAACAAACTACAATTTAAAACTATAATGTAAAACACGTTGCCCGAGTCCACGTGTCATCGATCGTCAGTTATTCCGCGAATATTGTTCGAAAGAAGTGTTCTCGGCTCTCTCTCGTCGCAGGCTGCACGCGACTTCCACGCACCTTGTGGTGGACAATAAAAATCCAGGTGGCCATCCGAGATCCGCCTCGTCGTCGCGATTATAATTGCGAACGGCGCGAGATCGCGTGAGACCGGTTCGTTATGCGTCGTTGAACGCGCGACCCACGAGATTTAGCGAACAGGCCACGTTGTATTTCATCGTTCCACCGTCGCATTGAAACGGACAAGTTTATCCCCGCTACGAAAATAAGACGCTGTTACCATCACGAGATGAAAAGCTAGCCGGCCCTCCAGGTCCCTCGTTGTCACATGTATCTTTAATTTTAAATTTTTAAAAAAAAATTTTTTTTTTTTTTTTTGAAATTCGCTAATTTCAGAGCAGAGTTCCGAGCATATTAATCGATTAAAGTTTTCTTGGTTCGATCGATTGATAAATATTTGGTTGAATCGTAGACGTTGATACCCACAGTTAATAAATTTAATCGTCGAAAAGAATCTAATCGATAAGTAAAATTAATCGTCAATCGTTGATTAAAGAGATCAGAGATTGATTTGTCAGCTATGCCAATTGTCAGCTATTACGTCGAATTTAATTATAATTTGAAAGTAATAATAATTTATTTATAATTTGAATTAACAATAATGTCGACGCTATAAGGTTGAGATATTTAATCTAAATGAAACATATTTGAGAGATATAAGACGACTCGTATATTTAGCTGCAGACTTGATTAACTCGTGTCTTGAAACCCCTTCAAAATTTGTTAAACTCAAAATCCCAAAGCAGTAATAGAAAAAAAAAATTTCATTTCGTAGCATTAGACATTAATATTATTTCACTGTTCACTTTGCAGAAGCTTTGTTATCTCTCTGTACATTATTAAAAAGTGTCTAGTCGCGAACAAGAAAACGCTAATTTCACTACAGAAAGTATTTCAGTAGTTAATGAAGTATACTAACCATTAAAATTGAAAGGAATTTAATTATTAATTTAATCTTCAATCGTAATTAACGATTAGAAAGCATTTATCGCGACTAAAGTAAAAATTGATATTTATAATTAACAACTAAAGTTGGAATGTAATCGTTAATTTAAAGATTATTGAAGAATTAAGATGATTAATCTTTTCCCTTTGATTTCGAATTTCTGTCTCGCAACACATGTAACCGAAAAATTTTTGCATACTATATTTCAATCGTGACGTATTTCAAGCTGCACGTTGGGATTTTCAGTTTCGTTAACGTCGAGGCTAATATATAATAATAATTGTGTTCAAAAGAATCACGAGTACCATTATTATTATCTGTTATTTTTTAACATTAGTTGAGAAATTAATATTCGTCATGTGAGAAGCAAAAGAAGTAGCAGAAAAAAAAAGAAGAAGAGTTGTTAAAAGTTGTTAAAAAGTCATTATCCAGAAACGAACAGTAATCAAATAAAATTCTTACGATAAATGATTAAAATATAAATGTATTGTTAAAAGTACTAAAAATGTCGTTCAAAATGGCAATTATTGGATACAATATATGGCCACTGATATCAATGTATTAATACGTATATAATAATAGTTGATTAAAAAGTTTGCAACTTACAGTACCTAATTCTAACAATTGTAACATCGTAAGAATAATAAAAGGATGAGAAAAATGAGACGCCGTGCTACTTGCTCAAACCTCTACGTACTTCCTATGCATTTCGGCTAACAAGACGATACCTTCGTTAATCGTTTCTCACTGATTGAAATGACGCTGATGATGATCAAAAGCTTGGATCAACTGGATGGAGCAACCGTACGTTTTTTTACATGGCTGATCGAAAATTCAAGCGGCCTTACGTGATTGTATGCGTGAAGAATAAAAAAGGAGGAATAAAATTTGGAAATAATCAGGCAAGCAACGGTACTTACTTTACGCTGCCGTGAGTTGTAAACCGCAATATCGGATAGGAAAGGCAGTTTCCAAGCGATCGACTCGTTTCGTCGCGTAGCTTATTCGCTTCTTTTTTTTTTGTGTGTGTGTGTGTGTGTGTGTGTGCAAAGCACCGCGAATCGAATATTTTTGAGAATTGTAGACAGACGGCGAACGATCTACTTGCGAATCGATCATTCATTGCAAGATTCGAGGCTCGAGGTTAATTTTTTACAAGGGATTTTTCGAAAGTTCATAAAGTTGCTAATTGTGCTGCTATAAAAATCCAACGGTAATCGAGTTAAGGTCAAAGAAACGCGGTGTAATTCGCCAGCTTTCAGAATGAAATTTACAAGCTTCAAAGGAGATTGAAATCCCGCCAAACAATATAAACCACGTGACAAACTCGTGTCTCACGAGAGATAATACTACTGTCCGATGTAATATTTAATAATTTAGTAATAGTTTCGATATAATATTTAATATTCGACATGAATCTAAATCATCAAAAATTACTTTCTATCCACGCAGTCGGTATTTCAGGAAATGTTTGTTAGTCAGCTCGTGGTAATATACTAACTAGAGAAGAGCAAGAAACCTAGAAGAAGCGCACATGTTTCATTCGAACGCGGCGTCGGGTGTATTTCCGGTTTGCAACTGGAGACGTTAGCATGATTCATGTTCCAGTCGGCGCAGACAGAAGGTAGAAAATTTGCATATAACATTGTCGAGACGAGGCAGACGCTGCTGCATCTCTAACGATCCTTTTTTTTTTTTTTCTTTTCGACATCTTGAAATCGGCTGAAACTCGAGACTTCTGCCGAACGTGGGTGGGTCTACTAGTTCATATAATGTCGCAGAAATCGCTCAGTGTCCGAGAACAATCGATAAGCAAGTCGAGTTGGTGAATCTACGAACCCCACAATCGATAGAACTCTTAAGATTCCCGATTGATTCAATGTGTCACGATATTAGAAAATTAATTAATTAAACTCTCTTTATCTCTCGAATCTCTAAAATTTCATTTTTTAAATAAATTATTATAGATGACTTATTGGTTAATTAATATTTGACTTTTTTTTTCTTTAGAGATCATACAGACTAAACTCGTAAGATTTCTGATTGGCTCTATGAATCACGATATTAGGAAATTAATTAATTAAACTCTCTTTATCTCTCGAATCTCTAAAATTTCATTTTTTAAATAAATTATTATAGATGACTTATTGGTTAATTTTTTTTTCTTTAGAGATCATATAGACTAAAACTCTAAAGATTTCTGATTGGCTCTATGAGAGATTTTTATAAATATTAATGTAATACTAGTTGAACAATATCTGTTTATTTTTTTTTTCTCAGAGATTACAATCGTTATATAGGTGTAACGAAAAATTTTAAGATTTCTGATTTAAATTAAATTTTCATAAATATCTGACTTTTCTTGAGAGATCATAATCGACAGACACGATTGAAAGTCTTAAGATTGACTCTACGAATTACAAGATCGACTAATTAATTAATCTCCCTTTGTTCCAAATTTTTAAAATTCATTTTATAAATAATAATGCAACGCTAGTTGAACAATATCTGACTCTTTTCCTTTAGAGATCACAATCGATAGATATTAAGGATCTTAAGATTCCTGATTGGCCCAGTGTGTCACGATATTAGGAAATTAATTGACGAATCACAAGTGTTCCCCGTCCGATCCAGAGATTTCTTGTTAATGTTCTGGCCTTACAAAAGGCTTACCGACCAGACGATATAAAAATGAAACTGCATTACCCTACAATGATCAAGCTTTCAGTGGACAACCACCGCCAGATATAATAAGATACAAAAAGCCAGATATACTCAGCCAATCATTCAATTGCCCAATCAAACGGTTAATTGCAGTGCACTCGGTGATACCAGAAAAAGAGAGAGAAAGAGAGACGAATCCCTTCGGATATCGCCGCGCGCGATTCGAGCGGAGAAGCAATCGAAGTAAATCCACGAGGCGCATAAACCTGGTGACTTTAAAGTCACCAGTTGCCACGTTCTCCGTCCCAGCGGGGTGAAATGGTTGGCCGTGGGGACCTTGGACGCGAGCATGGAGGCAATTAAAAACGCCTATTCCACGGATTACGCCTATTCAACGCGCAGACAAATTTTATACCCGTTTTATCGAGCTTTATCTTGCTTTATGCCACGCCGGAGAAAGACCGCGCCGGCCGTATTCGTATTCGTGAAAGGAATTCCAAGGGCACACTCGGCCTGTGTCTGGGCCTCGAAAGGACGGTCAACGCACCACGGGGCCTCCTTTGTGCGATTCAGCCGCGTTTCTAAATCGTTTTCGCGAACGGTCGCCAGGGCCTGAAACGCCTGAAACGCCTGAAACGCCCACGGGAATCCACCTTCGCCAAGCAGACGTTGCGACGCGTCCTCTGGAACAACGTTTCTCTACCGCCTTGAAATTGATCTTCCATCACCGGATAAATTAGGGAATGCAATTGCAGAGATTTTTCGGGCTTTGGAGTACTTTGAATTTAGTTTTAACAGCAGAACTACCGACAGTTGAAACGTAGCTATCTCTACGAAAACCAGTGAAAATGATTGGTACTGGTATAAGTAGCCAT
>NIPQ01092021.1:0-35080 GCA_002806875.1 Lepidotrigona ventralis hoosana | reverse complement strand
CGTCGAGTTTTAAGCTTACGGGAGAATCGCCTGTCTCTTATGCGTGTGTGTCTTATGTTTCTTCCACCTGTTTTCCCTTTCCAACTCTTTTCACCTCCCTGATTCACCGACGAAAAAAAAAAAAAAATCGAATAACGAGGGAAGAAATCTGTAAAACGCGCTGTTCAAAACAACAAACGTTCCGGCCACGCACCATTCGTTCATTTACAGGCAAGAATTGCGTATCGATAGAAAAAGAGGAAAAGATAAAAAAAAAAGAAGGCGTATGGCCAAGGGCACCGTTCTATCTATTTAAAACAGAAAAAAAGGGAGAAAAAGGAAACTCGTCTCTTGAAGAGAGAAAATCGCACACAAGAAATAGTCGATCCTTGTTTCCTAGGTACCCAATATCGTTCCACGAGCACGCAACGAACGACTGTTTTGAGTTTCTCGAGAGAAATATTTTTATCGCAGCGTGGTGGATCACGTTCAATTAAATTTTGATAGAAAAACGACAGATAAGATCGTCCGCAGTGTGTTATCGTTCGGACGCGTGCGTTCGAACGCGTGCGTTTATTTTTTTGAATCGCGAATCACCACAGATACTTACGGCCCATGGGTATACTTCCTTTACGAGACCATAGAAGAACACAGATTCTGTAAACTCTGAGTGAACGGCCTCCAGCAAAGAGAAGAGAAAACGACAGGGAGAGAGAGACAGAAAGAGAGACAAATCGAATAAGAAGCGTAATCCTAGAAATCTATAATTAACTTAATACTAACTAAGATCCTAGGCGATTCGAGTCTTATAAAAAATAAGTTCATTTAAGGTGTAAAACTGTTATATGAAATTCCGACCACTGGCTCGGTGTGTAAGTCGTGAATGCAAAACAAAAATTAGCAGACATATCATTTAAGACAATACACTTGTTACAGAAACTACGTTTCTACTAATGTAATTCTTATTATATGTACGTAATCTAACTCTTAATCAGACTTTAGAGAGATTCGAGGTGAGGCACGACGTAGTTAGTAATTTAAAAAAAAAAAGAAAGAGAGGGGAGAGAGGGAATGAGGAAGAAAGTGTGTTCGAACAATTACGTAGCGTTGAGATCAGATTCAGAGAACACGATTGTTGATTGTTGAAGTATAACCGAATTCGATATTTCGATGATTTCGTAGTCCTTAATCATTCTTATCGACAATTGCGTTGCGAACGTAAAAAGAAGCAAAGTAACCGCGTACTTAAAATTTAGTTAGCTTTTGATGAATCATTCTCGAGTGAAATTATGTGTACTTAATGAAGTGTTATTCTTCGTTGGCGACACTCTCTGGATTTGTTTAGCGTAAACATGCGCGAAACGCGATTATCTGGAGGCTGATTACTCAGAACTTCGAGAGAAAGAAAGGAAAAAGGTACGATTTAAAGGAAAAAAAAAAACAAAAAAACGAAGCAATGAAACAGTAACGAAGACATGCATGAATTGTACAAACGAGTCCCTCCACGTCACAGAAAAAAAAAAGAATGATATATATATATATCTATATGGAGAATATATATATAACAAAAACAAAAAAAAAATGATAAATATGTGATGTATTTAAATGGTATGTGGTATATGGTATTAAATATTTGTACATAGGCGGACCCGTGCCATGAACTAGTGAGTTGTACCGATATTGTACTGCCATTAGTCGAGTTAGCAGATAACATCGAGTGAATTGCAGATAGATTAACGACGAAACGGATTACCGTTCATTTCAATCAAATTGAAATTTTTGTTTCCTCCCCGTTCCGGCGAGAGCGGACTCGAAATTCGATAGAGATTAACTTCAATTCCGTTTGACCGTACCAAGGCCAAGTGAAATTGATTTCTGGCGAGAATTTTGTTTAAATCGTGCCGTGAAAAACTTAGTTTAATTCTGATGGGACGTGAAACTGTTTTATTTTAACACGGAGACGTTATCGATTGTATTATGTCTAAGTCGTTTGCAAAAAAAAGAAAAAAAAATGCGTAGTTCGAATTATTTTACAATACGATGATCAATATTGAAGCTTCGAACGAGAAGCACGAGATTATTTAACGATACGTTAGTGTATTTAAATAATTAATTTAATTGAGTTAAATCATTGAGCGAGTCAAGGCAACGTAGTGTCTTCGATTCCGTCGTTACCGTCGTTCACTTCATGAACTTCATTGATCTTCTAATTAGTCGAATATTGATTCAATTAACTTATTAACACACGCCGTAACTCGTAAAAGTATATTTGAACACACGGTCTCACAAATCGGATCGAAAGCATGACGTTTGCGAAATATATATTGGTACAACTCGGCGAAGAAAGTGTAGCGTGGTTATACACCTGAGGAATGTGCTCAAAATACTGTATTAAAGAGAAAAAAAAAAGTCTACTAAATGATCATCAACGTTTATGCAAAGAAAAAAAAAACCTACTCTTAAACAAGTGAAAAGTTATTTATTGGATTATATTGATAATCGTAATCTATTGTCCTCTTACCTAATTACCTACTTTAATATCTATCTCTATACGCCAGCATGGTTCTTTATACTCTTCTATTTGATGTTAATAACTATTCTCTATTATAACTTTTACTACGACGGACAAACCAAAAACAAAACAAAACAAAATGAAAAAAAAAATGAAAAAAGAAAACGAGATGTATTGTTAATAGTGTTTTTAAATGTATTCGAAGCATGGTCAGCTGTAGATGAGCCACTGATACGTAATGTCGCGTTTCACATGATGAGGACTGACTGGTCGATTCGATTCGAAATACACGCGAAAATAAACCAAAAAAAAAAAAAAAAGGAAGTGAGAGATAAGAGAAGAGGGAAACAGAAAAAGAAGAGAAGACAAAAAACAGGAAGGAAGGAAGGCAAATTCGTATAACGCGAGATACTAGATTCGTACAAAACCATCGTCGTCTCTCAGTCTTTTTCGCCTGACAAAACCTCTGCGGGATTAGATTCGTTGGAATTTCAAGCATTTTCGTTCGTCCGACACGAACAAATCTTTCGATTCTTGTTCGAGGATCCCTTGTTCTAGACAACCCTCGTTATTAACCTGTCTTTGTCTCGCTGCCGTGAAAAGAATCGCGTCGAAGGTAAAATAGCGAACGTCAGGGCAGCACGGTACGGGAGTATTCATGTGACACGGACATTTTCTATCGCACGGTTATTATCGCAATAATTATCACGATAGAGTGAAACGAGGAAACGTGTGCTCGGTAGCAATATCGGCGCGGGCCGGCCGGCGTCCGCGCTGTCGTTGTTTTTTCCACTTCTCTGCTCAACTAGTTCTTACCTGTAAGAATATCGTAGCTATCGTAACATTAAAAGTATCCTCGTCACGGTTAGTCTTTTTTAAACGAAACGACAAAAAAGAAAAGAAAAAGAAAAAAAAACGAACGAAAGAAATGGAAAAAGGAAAAAAAAACGCAACACCGTTCTCTCTCCGATTCTTGTATTGTGTCTTTTTGCTCAAAACTCGCGGGAAAGGAAAGTACAGAATATATGGAGGAAGATCGCGGACGAACCTCTCTGAGTAACTGAGTACGGATAAACGTACGATGAAAACGGGAAAAGAAAATAGAAAGAACGAAGAAAAATTTGCAATGATAGTCGCTCAAAAAGTTGATGCCATAAGCAATATGGACAATATATTATTTATTGTGTTAGATGACGTACGCGCTAACTACAGCTGGCCGAGTGAGAGGTTCCATTTTAAGGAACCCGCGGATGAAACGTCACGTTGTCGTCTCTCACGAGCAACACCACGTGAGTGAAACCTTACTTTCGACCTACGTTCGTCAAATTTCTCAACTAACAGTTAGAACTGACTGCTTTCACTAATTCTATGGATCACTTCTATTTGAAAGAAAACTCTTCTCCAAATCGAGCTTTCACGCTGTTCACGCTACGCAAACAACCTGTGAGGAACGGCGACGTGATTTTTCACACACAAACTTACCACACACACATACACAGTTCAGTCAATTTGAAGCAATCGATGTGGCGCCGAGTCGCCAACGAAAACGATCGAACATCGATCCGAAGGCCTATCCGAAACTGACTTTCCTCCCCTTTCTGGGGGCAGGAGAGAGAAACGAAAGACCCCCGTCAGGAGGCTCGAAAACCCCGCGACTCGGCCACATTGGTCTTCGGCCAAGGAAAATGGCACAAACGTCAGACGGCTGATACTCAAAAATCAAAGACACGCGCCTCCGTGACTCTCGTTGGTCCTTTAAATCAAAATCGGCACATCGAATCGGATCGTCGATTTTGTCTAACATTGCACACGGCCTCGTGGAAATTTCGCATCGATCACTGTGTTAGTATGTATACCTCTCTTTAGTCTATCGACAGCCACGATGTGTAACTGCTTGCTTTTCGTCGTTTTTAACGAAGTCTTTCACGTGCTACCGCGTGAAGTTAAAGAAATCGACGAGAGTTTGTCGGACGCGTGTGTGTGTTCGTGATTTCAATCAAATCAGCCGATAAAGAATCAAAGAGCTCAAGGACCGGCGAAAGCAGTAACACGAATGAAAACAGGGAAAGGGATTCATCGATGGAACGCGAGAAGCTATATATAAGTAAAGCGAAACGACGATGTATGTTTAAGGCTTAGCCGGTATGACGAGCTTCGGTGCATCAGTATTACGTTCGAAAAGCGATACTAATATACATTGGTCTAGTGATTATACATTATATTGCGTACATACGATTTTATTTAATATACATACATACATATATTGAATATGAAAGGGCGATATTATTATTATTATTATTACTATTATTAACTATTAATTATTATTAATTATTATATATAGATATATGCGGATATATATACTTATATGTATATATGTATATATGAATACTTATACATGTATAAATATATATATTTACATATATTATAGCGCGCGCTTCTCGATAGGTCGCGGTTCAAATCTCGATGTTGTTCGTTCGAATGAAACAAAATGAGATAACGAAAAAATAAATAAATAAATAAATGGAAGGACAAAGGGGAAATAACAGCTCATACTTTTCGAAATGATGAGCGATGGGACTTTGGTACGCGATGAAACGCGAGGGGGAACGAGAAGATTGTTTATTTTTCTTTTCTTTTTTTTTCAGAAAACANCTTTTTTTTTTTTTTTTTTTTTTTTTTTTTTTTTTCAAACAACGTGCAACGCTCCCAACAGCATCGTCGAGCCAACGCGAAAATACAAGGTTGTGAGTCGACATCTCGCGAATCGTGATTTCGTTTAAACCTCTGTCGGTATTTGCAACGACAAATTTTCCCGTGAAAAAGATCGTCGATTCTTTGCCGATCAATCTGTTGCCGTTGAATTAGTCGGTCAACTTTCCATCCGATTTTTGATGGAGTCATCGAGCCGCGAGTGAAGCAATCAATGATTCGATGATTCACAAATTGCGAGACAAAGTCGATGAGAAATTGTTCGCGTATCAGCTGAGTGGCATCTCGATCGATCGATCCGGATTTGTCTTTTCCAAGTGTGCGTTATTACGAAGCAAAATTTACCGAAAACCTTGGCTCGCGAATGCACGAGAGTATAATCGTGGAATAATTAAAAACAGAAAATGAGCGTGAAAGAGAAAGAGGGAAAATGTTTTAATACTCAGATGTAATATATAATCTAATTATTCATAAATAGACATGAACGACGAGTAGTAGATATATGAAATAAATAAATAAATATATATATGTATATATATGTGTATATATATATATATATGTATATGTATATGTGTATATATATGTATATATATGTATATATATATATATGTGCGACGATATATATTATATATATATATATATATATATATACACATATGGACTATTTTCTTCTATTGATATTGTGAGTGATTGCTGCGTGTGTTATTTCCATCATTACGTCGCGAGACGCTCCGCGACCGACGACGAACGAACTGTTTTAGTCAATATTAACGTCGCTGTTGCGATTAATAGACGAATCGATGTGACGTAGAGTTAAGTGGAAATTTCGTTCGAATGTAGTCTCACACTTATGGAGAAAAGAACGTAGCTAATCGTTATTCGTGCATCTATTTGAGAAACTTTCGTATGAGGGAAATGAAACATTGTAGTGTATCGTAGATAATAGAATTTCTCATATGGTGTAAAATCTTGTTTGATGTTACCGTCGTTTCCAGGTGTAAAATTGGTATGAATATCGTCCTTTCGTGTAGTAAATTAAAAATACGTATTCCTAAGGAAGAAGAACATCTGATGAACGAGTTACTTTCGTTTGCATTCTTTATGAATTTACTTTGGCATGTTCCATTCTGCCTTTCACTTGCTTCGCTTAAATTTAAATCTGTTTCTTTAAATCTACAAATCTTTTTATCATTCTTATCTGAATTTATTTTAAACTCAGATTCGTATACAATTGCTAAAATTTCAGCATTTTTTCGAGCTATTTTATTAATTTGTTAACTAATTAACTTATTTGTCAGTATGAACATCTTGCAAAACTCAGTTTTTATAATACGAGTGAAACACATTTCGCATTGCTATTAAAATATTTTCAAATTTTCGAGGCAGTTTGTAATAAATAGTAATAAATAACTAAGTAGTAGCGAATCGAGCCAGCTTCCTCTCGATTATAACCGATGCGATAATCGACCTGCTGATCGTACGCGGAGCGTCTTGCGCAAGCTATCCCAACACCGAGCTATACCAAAAGCAAGCGACTAGACGAAAGAGATTTAACAAAAAATAAAAAAAAAAGAAAAAACGTGGCAAAAAAAAAAAAATAAAAATATGTATGATGTGTAAGCCAAGTGCCTTGTGTTCTGGTAACTAATCGTTGACTTTTAACTACAATATTAGGGGAAGTGAGGAAACGAGAGAACGAGCGAGAGAAAGTGACGGAACGAGAGAAAAGAGGCAGAAAAGAAAAGAGTAGAAGAACGACATCGAAGATTTTTGATATCGAGAAAAAGAAAGCGAAGCTTTTGTGCTCTTCCATGAGAGAGAGATATTACTTTTCCCCTTCATCTTTTTATGTGTGTTTAGATGATCGTTGCTTGAATCTGTAATATATAATATCTGCTTGCCGAATAATTTCAATCAAAATTAGATTCTCATCAATCTCGTTGCAGATCTAACGACTTGCGAATATTTTACGAATATAAATTTCCACGGCGATTTTAACACTATAACGATCGGCTTATTTTTGGTAATAATTTTCAGTAGAGGTTGGCGAGGTTCCATCAAATATTACAAAATTTGAGTTCTTCTCTGTGTATAAAGGAACAATCACTAACTATAAATAGAAGGTAAAAAGATAAAAGTACCAAGTAATAAATAAATAAATAAATATGTATTTAAACTTATAATAATCGCTAAAAAAAAAAAAAGTCACGTGACACTGTAGCAACGTCCACCGGTCGTTATAGTTTTAATAACAAAAAGAAAAGACAATTTTCGAGATACAAATCGGTATTGTTTCATAGTACAAAAATGCACAGTATTTCGAAGATGAAATAGAAGTATGTATTTGAATAATCGAAATAATCGAATAAGCGCACAATCGTCCGCGTGTTGATGACGTTTCTCTTGACGACACTTGTTTTAATTGTTCTGCAATTGTCTTTTGACGCGAATTTTAATACTCACGACGGATCGTAACGATGTGCCAAAATACAGTGATAATTTATTGTCGTGCATCTGAATCTAGTTTTACGTTTCTTCCGTCTGATAACGAAGAGAGAAACGTTCATCTTGATTGCTCATTCTCTCTCTCTCTCTCTCTCTCTCTCTCTACTGCCTGAAAAAAGATTGATCTCAAAGTATTGAATAGCGAATAATGAAATCGGTCGTTAACTCTGCAACGTATCTATCTATCTATCCATCTATCGTTCTATGTTTAAATTTGAACAGATGTAGAGGGAGACGTGATAATGGTGTACTATGAAATTAACTCGGAAGAAACGGTAATTTAATATAATTTTAATGATATAATTCACATAAGGAATTAGTACTTGATTTTTTTGAGATAGAGAGAAAAACGTGCCTTTTCGATTTAACAATACAGGCATTTGAAATTGTTGAACTTTTGATTAAGTTTCATGAAATATTTTCGCGACTTGTATTTAATAACAAGGAAAGAGATACATCTCTCTACAAAAATAGGAAAAATATATTTCCAATTATTATTTAATGTTTCTTCTATCAATTCAAAATCGACGCTAGCGCATCGATTATTCCAATCAATTTTCTTCACAATGAGAGAATTAGTCACTCCGAAAAATTCTTCGAGTCAATTCATTCTGCACCAGATGATATCTTCATCAAAATCCAAACCATCACGGGACACTCGAAGTTTCATCGACACAGGTTCAGAAACATCGATTGGCTCTCTCGATTAGTTAAAATCTTCGCTGTAGTGCTTAAAAGAAAAAAAAATGGCTATGCTCTTACGTTGCGTCTTACTAGCGGCGAGCGTTTTCACGAAAGTTGGCCAGAAGCGAGGCGAGTGTGTCCGGTATCGTGTCGCGTTGAAAGCTGATTTCGCGAACGAAGGTAGAAAGAAAGGAAGTGAAAGCTGAAGGTGAAGGAAATTGTTAGGCTTAACGAGAGACAAAATCCTCCTTCTGCGCGGTGCACTCTGGGCCTACCCCACGTCCCGAATCCCCCCGTTAGCGAAGAAAATAAAGACGAAGGAAAGGAGAGCAAACGAGACGGCGAATGAGCCAAATAAATAAGTAAAAAAGGGGCAATTCTCATTTTGTAGCGGGAATCGTTTGGTGTTGCGATAGACGACAAAAGTGCTGGAGCAAAAAAATGGAATCATGGAGTGTTGTATGTATGTATGTATGTATATGTGTACGCTGTGTGCTGTGTATAAAAAACACGAGGAAAAACTGAAGGGAAAGAGAAGAACCAGGGAAGAAAACGCAGCAAGTGTTCTGCACAAAAGTGATTACAAAAGGTATTTGCACGCCACTGTGTTTGTTACACCGTTTACTACTCAATTTGGCCCAAGTGTATTGAATTTCCGTCATTTTCGCGTAACTATGAGTAATATTTAATATCACGAGAATAAAATAAAAAAAAGTCTAACGAGGGGGTACTATATATTTATTGGAGGGAAATAAGGGCGCGTGCAAATGTCACTTTTTGTAGTTATATCATCGTTTCTTTCCGGCGATTCTACAATTCTCAACGTAACGGTCTTTTTAACTATCGACGAGGAACGAAACATTAGCTATGTCTAAAAGGAATTGATGTACATAGTAGATCTCGGTAGATAGCAAAAGTGTCGTGGCCGAGGGAGTTCTGCATTCATGACGCGCCCGAGCGCGTATCCTCGCGTCATACTTCTCTCTCCGCGAAGACAGAGAAATCGTTCTCCGACGATGTTAATGTCGTAACACGGGGGAATAAACTATCGTAGAGAATACGAGATACGAGAACGGTTCGCAGAAAGTGTAACGTGGCGATTGGCTGCCTCATGGATGCATCGAATCGGATGGAGAAACCCCTTTAAGCAGACAATCCTCTGTTAGTTAGTCCTTAAATACGCGTGTGTCGTGTCCCACGGTGTGAATGAGATGTACGGAAAGTATTAACTCGTAAGGAGCCGAAGTAACTGCGCCTCTCTTCGTCACCCAGTTCGTGACCCCTGCACTCTCCCCGTCTTTCTTATATTTTGAATCGTTCTTTTAAATAGGACGCGAATGTGTAGTGTAGCCTAACTCCTAGAGAAAGCGGATACGAGGCACGAGGTGCTTTTTATTGGTCGTACGGATACGTAATTTACAAACACTTTTCTATGCTGTGAAAGGAAAGGAAAGATTTTCTAATATTATCGGAGAATCGAACTCAATCAAGTGCCAATAAAGAGATCCTTTTCCATGTGTGTGTTACAACGTCTCTTCTCGTATCCGCTTGTCGCGTAGTACGTCGATCTTGCGAGGACGTTTTCCTCTTGAAAAACTCTCGTAGACACTGACTTACGTATTGATAAGCTTCGATACCGAAGAGAACGATTTTGTAAAATACGAACACGATACATTAGAGAAAGTTTTTCGAAAGTTTTCGAAACTTTATGAAACGAAATCGGCTATCAGTCGCTTCGCGCAGTCTTAACGAATTTACGTGTTTTAAAAGGGAACTACGATTTTAACTCGAAATGAAGTGTTTTATCATCAGCTTGCGTTCCTTCGAATGAAATTCAAAATAAGTAAGAGCGAACACTTAGTTAGTTGAGATTAGAAAGATATTTGTCGTTAATAATTGAAGCATTGTTCTAGCGATAATTTCCGTAACTGCGTTGGAGCTGACTTACGAAATGTTTCAAGAACAATCACTGCAAGTAAATCAACTGACATTGACGATTATTGATCAAAATTCGCGGAGAGTAACTTATTTCTTTAGAACGCATTGTGATGTATAGAATTGTAACGCTGATACTTAGATTTACGATAGAAAAACTTTATTTGATATGATATTTCATGAAATATCAAAAAGAAAAAAAAAAGGAGATTATTACAATCAAATTGTAGTAGAATGTTTAACTCTTTCTCTATGTCAGCCATAAAGTATAAACATTTATACATACGAAAATATTTCTACGCGTACGAAGAGTAAGAAAACTTCAAAAAGTTAAATAAGTAGATGATTTTATTAAAAAAAAAAAAAAGTTTGTCCATTTGATTCATAAAATCTTGAAAAGATTAATGACAAGCATCGACGATGAATATTTCAAGTTTTTTAAATTCACATTTCACTGTAATAATAGAAAGATTAACAACACGCTTAGCTGTATAATCAAAATATTAATTTTCCACGATCATCAAAACTCGTACAAATGACGTTTCGAAATTTCTTTCGCCGGTACCTCGCCAAGGTTTTCTATAAGAATGCGTTATTTACACTCTGCGAACAAAAACAGATGAAAGGCAGCGGACAACCGAAAACCGAGAATGAAATTTGAAAAATAATCAATCGTATCAATCGTATCGTAGAGATTGCGTAGAGAATCGAAACGCTTAACAATAAATATCGTGCCAAATATCGTCGTTGTAATCAAAAGCTCAGCCGGTGTTTTCAATCAAAAGAATGACGAGAAAGAAAGAGAGAGAGAAAGAGAGAAAGAAAAACACTGCTGCGGCGAGATTAACAAAAATCCTCGGGCGTGTCGTTCCTGTATTGAATCTTCCGTTCCTCCCGATAAGTTGCGTCGCAGTTGAAACTCGACGATCCTCGTTCCTCTTCCACTCGTCTCTACGTACTGCGCTGTAGTAGTGTTTAGCGAGAAAATGGGGTGAATCGTAGCCGCGAAAATCGGCGAACGTGTAGTATGCAATAATATTCTATATAAAGAGTCTGGATTTTATATGTGTCGTGAGCAAACGATGATGTGCGAGAAATAATGCACGATGTCCCTTCAATCCTCTCGATTCAATCCCCTCCAATCCCTTTGCGATATTACTCGCGACTCGTACGCGTTAGGCAACTGTATTTCGTCCATTTTCAAATTGTTGAAAATCACAAGCTTGCAAAAACTCTTGCAACGTCAACTAATTTAGAACGGCTCACTGGCCGATCGGAGAAAGGAACTCATTCGTCTGTCTTTGATCGAACGATCTCTTCGTTTTCAACGTCTTTGGTTGCCTAATGCGGTCGAAACGAAAACGTCGCAATGCGGGATGCAGACTGCGCTCGAGACTCGGAAATCAAAAGCCGCGAGAAATTAAAAATTGGAGAAATCAAATTGACAATCAAAATGGGAAACGATACGAAGAAGAAGAAATTAATCAGAGAAACGATCGACAGATTGTAATAGGGAAGGTGTCGAAAGCATCGAGTACATTGATGATTACAAGACTCTCGAGTGCAATATTTCATGAGGAGAGAGAGCGCGGACTACGTCGAATCGAGGAGAATCTTTTTTGATTTTCGAAAAGAAAATCGACGGGTCCTCGCTGTTACGCGTGCTAGCTACTATTTATGTGAAGGATATATATTATACAGTGTGTACAGTAACCATGGCTGAAGCTCCAAAATCAAAATGCACAGATCTAGAATACGAGGGTTAATTGTCGGGATCGTTCCTGACTCGAAACGCTCGTCAGATTAATTTTGTTCGTATTTTTAAGCGACGTTGTAAAGCGAAAGCGTTGATCAAGAGTTGACATCGACACAGATTACTTTTTTAATTCGTTGATTAATAATCCGGGGATTCGAGCGAATTTGAGACACTGGTGAAACGCCGAATGAATTGAGAATTGAACGATTTTAATTGTAAAGATTCGTAGCAATCGTCGTCGTGGTTTTCGCTTTGCAAGAGTTCATCGAAACATTCGTGCTTGAATGAAAACAATGTAATAAAATTCGATCAGCACGTTGATTAAACAATCAAACTCAATAGGACTGGACGTTCTTTCAAATACAATTCTTGTATTTATTTATCTCGTGTACTCACTTCTCATCGGTGTTCTTCGGCGCGTGTACATAGCAAGCACGTTTATCGATGTTCGTATTCGTGTAACGAGAGAGAATCGGCAGAGAATGTTCTGTCAGATGTTTCACTTTGATCTTTCTACCGCGCTGTCATTTTTTGTAATTAGAAAGAACTCGTAAGCGTGTGAATCGCAGATAAGACAACGTATAATAAGTCCAGCCCTATTTTTTTTTTTTCTATATCAGAAATTCTCAACCCAAACTTTTCAAATTTTATGCAAACAATTTTGAACAGGAGCAGGATTTCTGCAATCGATCCGAAATGTTTCAAAACTCTGGTTGAGAATTGCTGAATTCTAGACCTTCGCAAAATCGAAAACGAGCTTCGAGATCGATCAATCGTCTATTTTAACTTTGTACGTTCGAACGAAATTCCTGTGAAAATTTTTAAAAAAATAAGAGACATTCACTCGAAGGATTAAGGTCGACGGATAAACGGGAGATCAAAAGCGAAGAATGTAAGAGCGAGAGAATGAGAATGAGAGAGAGAGAGAGAGAGAGAGAGAAAGCTAGACGTCTGACATATCAAAAGACAGGATTCTTCTTGACAAGAAACCACACAGCAATACCTTTCCGCTCAATAATGGATAATAAGGAAAGAGAAGTCTGTAACGATGTTTCGAGGAATATTTCGAGTGTTTGACACCATTTACAGAAACGGTAGGCGAACGTACTATATTTTGGCGAAATTTGAACAAAATTCGAAAAAAGAAAGGACATCTTCTCGTCCCTTTTTTCAACCTCGTGAGAGCTGCTTTGTACAATAAACTAATTACCGAACCTCGTACCGCGTGACGATTCTAAAGTTTCTAAATATGACATCATTCGAGCTACGTCATTTATATGTACCAGCGTCTTCGCGCGGATCACGGAAGTACGATTTCCCCGGAAAATCGTCGGAAGCGCTGAAAAAAAAAGGAGTCACGAGCACGCTGAATTGGGCGAGCAATTATCGTTGCTTAACGATTCGCGTAGTCGTAGCTCCTTTTCGATAACGAGAATAAGAACGAGAGAACTAAAGAGTGGAAATATCGCCCTATCGTCCTTTTGTATAGTAACGGAAACAGGTGTTCACCTGAAGTAAGAGAAAATTTTGAAAATGCGCGAGCTGGAAGATCGAGTCGAGGCGGTCGTGGTTGAAGCTTCTATTGCAGAATGGGATAGAAATCGGCGGAAGAAGCGAGAATTTTACCTAAGTATCGATACACGAATATGTTAGATAATATAATACACGAGTAAATGTTTATATGTCCCGTTAACAAAAGAGATCGAAGACAATGAGAGAAAGAGAGAGAGAGAGAGAGAGAGAGAAGAAAGAAAAAAATAAAGCGTCCGATGTTTGGAGCACGAGATGCAGTGATTCATTTGTAAAGATTTAAAAAAAAGAAAAAAAGACACCGATAGACATCGCGAGAAATCGTATAAAAATATGAGTGAGATATAGGAAGAGTGAAAAGTAACAAAAAAATTTCATCTGCTCCGCGCTTGCCGAAATGGTACGACGAAAGAGAGATAGTAAATTCGTAAAAAAGAAAGCGAGGATACGTACAACAGTACAAGATAGACAAAATAAACAAAAAAAAAAAGAGAGAAACGTTTGTAAGATAATCGACTAAGTCCTGAGGAGTTTTACTTTAAAATAGTAGTACGACGAGGACAATGTAAATGTATGAAAGGTCTAATTAATCCCTTGATCCTGTGCCCATTCCTGTACCCTTTCAGAGATATTTCCTGTCCCTTCCTCCTTTCGCAGAATCCTTCCTCGGCATCCTTTTCCTCCCTCTCAACGAGTGTAAAAAAAATATCATGTAAAATTAACACACCGATTAATATAAATATAAATATAAATATTATAAATAAATGAATAAATATAAATATATATATAAATAAATGAATAAATAAATAAATAAATATATATATAAATATATGTATGTATACATGTGTGTATGCGTGTATCTATATATGTATACATATCTGCACGTATGTATACACATATATATACATTCTAACAAATGATTGATTGTGAGTCATTTAAATAATTGTTATATGTATTTTCTATATATTATGACAACTAATACAATGATATATATATTGAGATGACATTACGGTACTATTAACTAAGTGTAGTTAAAGAAAATTAGGCGGGTGGACGCTCGCGTTACAAGAGAGAGATAGGAAAAGGTTGGATTACTCTAGTCCAATATTTCTATAAATCTCCCTAAATTAAAAAAAAAAAAAAACAAAAGAAACAAACAAACAAACAAACAAAAAAGATAAAAAAACAGTAAAAAAACGGCGGAGAAGGCGGGCCAACGCGCACGCGACGCGAAATATTTAAAAAAACAGACAAAAACTAGAAAAAAAAGAAAACGATAGGAACGAGACACTCGAAGCGGATTCCTTACACCACACGGCTACTCTGGAGGAAGTATATCTTTTCATCCTGATAATCACCGGAAGTGCGAACGAAAAATAAGCGAGAGAAAAAATGCGATAATAAAAAGACGATACATACTACGTCGTTGGGCCACTTCGAGTGTGTTCGTTGCGTATTGCAAAAAAAAAAGCTGAAAAAGAAAAAAAAATAACACTGAGTGAAGAAATCAATGTGGAATTTGCAACAAAAAAAAAAAAAAAATGTATTTTCTCACTCCCACTGCGAGGTGTATGTTCATCGCTACATCTTATTTGGAACGAAAACCTAAATATTATATTATTATATAAAATCACTATATAATTGTAACGAAAATTGTTTTTCAAACGATGTGGTATTTTTATTGTAGATATTATTATATAACAAATAAAATCATGATTCATTGTATTCGTTGATTTTTCATTTCTATAAGCATCCAAGATTAATTTAAAACAATTTATTTCAGAATATTTTAAGCTTTTTTTAACGAAGCTTTGAAAACGAGAATGTAATATTTTATTTATAATTTCACTTTATAATAACATCCCGATTTTTATAATCAATGCAATGATAGTGTTACACAATACGATATCATAGATAGATACCAATATTAAACTTAAGACTATAGATCATTTATAATTCTACTAAAGACTATAAAATAAAATCAATAAATATAGTCGCAATCAAATACATTTAAATGTATTTTTACAAAAAATTTCGAACCTATATAAATATTCGTTCAACAAATGACGTGTTGGGGATAATCGCATGAAAGAGTATGCGAATTAAATATTAAGTTATCTTCACAGTAATAACCTATCGGAATTGCTTTCGCATGCTCGCAATGATAAAATTTCTTGCAATTGAAAGGATCTCTAAAATATCCTGTATTCGTGCAAACGGGAAGCAGTGGTGGAACAGGTTCAGTTGCAAAAAAATTAATTGCAGGATCTTCAGGTGGTTCTTGCTTCATTTTACCTATCTGGTACACTTGCACATATTTCCCATTCAACTTGGTGAATGACAAAGTACATAACGTGAAGATGACTATCGAAGTACTGAAGAAATTCATCTAAAAAAAAAACAAGTATATAGTATATAGTATATAGTAAATTTTTAGCTTATGGACATTTTAATTTACATAGAAAGATTATGTTTGAAAGACTACATACGCATGCAAGTTTTATTAAAAGAAATCATTAATTAATTGATTATTTCTATGAGAAAAAATTTGAAAAATAAACAGAACGCGGAAAGAAAATAAAATTTATAGCATATAAATCGAAATTTGTTTACCATTATTATTAAATACTAAATATGTTCAAAATATTAATTTTGATAGAAATTACAGGACTTGAGAATTTCAATGATTTCCAAATATTACGTTTGTGATAATTAAATCGATTAAAATTCTCACACTATCAATCGCGTTTCACTAACTCGTTATTGCATGACTGGATCATGCATTTATGTACAACTTATATATACAACTTATACGGCAGTTGAAATTACGCAAATCTATCCCACTGATGTAAATAATACAGAGAAATGTTTAATACTTCAATTGCTGACGCTGCTAATAATTTCCTAGTATCGTGAGATAATTTACTTCATTCTAAAGCGAGGTGAAGTTTCTCATAATTTATTGATGTTTCTATTTCATTAACGACTTATATGCTTATAACGTGACTTATAATGATAAAATGATTACACAACTAGAATTGTTGAATTACAGAACATTTGTATGAATGATTCATAAGAAAAACATTTAATCAAAAATATGAAATGTAATGATTCTTGGAGTTATTTCTCATGACCTTTTTGGGGACATCCTCTTTAATGCTTTCGAGATAAAAAATATGATTGCACAGTATATTGTGAATGTATGACGTGTATAAAATTCGCTGAATTTAAAATGATAACATAAAAGTTCAAGTATCAGGAAATACGTTCTTTTATTAACATATATTTTATTGTTTTACATTCTTTTACTTAAATATTTGTTCGTATATCTGTAAATCACGTAAATTTTGATACATCTGGGAATTGTGCAACGTAAGAATACTTCGTTTCTGGTTCGATAGCTTTTGTCTTGTTTGTTTTCACAGGCAAAACATTCATTATACTTGTGGTTAATTCTATAGGCCTTAATGATCCAAAGAAATCTGTGACTGGTACTTTATCAGGATCCCTTCTAAATAAATCTTTTCTTACTCCTACCGTTGACAAGCAATAATGCTTGGGACATACTTTAAGCTAAAAAAAATTAATGCATTAGTTCATGCAGCAAATACAAATTTAATTTTAAAAAATTGCTTTATGTATAACTTACAAATTCTCCCAGAGTTTTGGAACTAGAAGGTTCTACTTTTTCTAGGAAGTCCAACGCATAATAAGTATATCTATCTATAATATAAACACCAATGGCAGGATCCAAGTGATGCTGTAAACAAAACGAGAGATAATATTCCATTTAAAAAAAAATATTGATAATAGAATATAATAGAATATAACATCTGTTACTCACAGAAAGTGAATCTTCTCCCACTAGACTAGAAGCAACTGCTAGAATGTTTGGAGAATAAAACTTCTCATACATTGAACTTGCTTGGCAAGTATCAACAATAAATAAAATTTCATGGTATCTTCTCTTTTGCCACATTTGCTCTAATGCATCTCCGAGTTCTTTGCTAGTAATTTCTTCAGAATCTTGGAATTTCAAAAATCCATTTCCACCATGACCAGTAAGATAAATTAAAATGTTAGACCCTTCATCTGTCAACAGCTTCTTGGATCTTGGTGTTTCTGGTGCTAATCGCCCAGTCAATAATCTAACAAAATTCTCTACCGTAACTTCATAACCTCTGTAATCTACTTCTACATCGTCTCCATAGACGTTAATATGTTGTTTAATGTTATTAAAAACAGTAGCTGGTCTAGGATTCCTTGGATTACACGCCATGTCGTCTGCTATCATCAAAATAATTTGAGAATCTGGTATACCCAAGCGTTTAACGCTTCTATAAATTGACAACACGTTTGCTACATGTCGATAATTAAACCAAAATCGTGAAGTATCGACCAACACTGCCCAATTATTTGAATGACCCGTCTTAGCGAAATTGTCCGGTACCTGTAAAGGTTAGGTTTTTGTACACGATAATGACAAGACATTTAAAAAATATTAAATTACAATACAAACCTCCCAAGCACAGCTTATGTGAAAAATATAAAAAGTAATAATGAAATTTAAATACATTTTAATAAAATTATGTATCACATGAATTTGTATAAAATTTACTATTGCTTCGTACGTGCATTGACAATTTGCAACAGTCGAATTTCTAAGAATAAAATAAAACGTTAATCATTTCTTTTCATTCTTTGCCATTGTTATCGAGTATCTAATCTTTTCATCACAATAACCTTTAATATTGTTTACAAACTGTGCTAATGAACATAACCTTCAAAATATATATTATCATTGACTTAAGATAGAAAAGACCAGCCATAAAATGAAAGACTTCGTGTCTCAGAGTCTGAAATACCGACTAGGAAAAAATCATTGGACTTTTAGCGCATTCTACGCTTAAACTATTGACCAACAGAATAGACCAGACCACCGACGAGGTATATGAATAGACAATTGCCACAGACGAGGTATATGAATAGACATTGTATAACCGTGTATTTTCACGGCCATGGTAATAAGGTCGACATAACCTTACCATTTTCGTGTCACATCCTGTTGTACCGATTTTGCGACCGCAGCACTAGTGGGAAAAATTAAAATTAAAAAAATATGAACAATGTTGCTAGATCTGTTTCGAGAATTATTTATTGAATTGAATGGTACTTCATCAATGAAGGAATATGAACAGCGAATTTAAAACAGTGACTAATGGAAATCGGAATGAAAAATTTAGTACATATTTGACTATTAACACCTATTTAAAAGTATTAGAAAAGATTGATTGAAATATAATATATAATATTTTTATGAATAACATAACTAATAAATAATTCTGGCAACCCTATCCATATTTTTTGATTTTGATTCTCACCACTAGTAGTGCTGCAGTGCAAAATCTGTCTGAATCGGTACGACAGGATGTGACACGAAAATGGTAATCGGGCATAAGGTACTCATAAATCGTAGCCGAAAAAATGCATTGTATGCAATGTCTATTCATATAACTCGTCTGTGCCCGATTTATCCTAATTAGCCAATAATAGCATTCACTAATTGTAAGTCAATGTACAAACAGTTCAAGAAAATGTATTATTATCTACGATATGTTTATGCAATTGAAACGGTAAGTGCTGCCTCCGTGTCAACGGAGCAAAGTATAATCATAATAGATCTTGAACATTTGAAAATTTGGATTGAGAATTTGTGACAGTAAGAATTTGTGAAACACAAACGAAACTTAATGTTTTGTCAAACTAAATATCGACCTCGAATAAGACTCGGATGTTTATCCTCTTCTTAATGAATAAAATCAGCAGACAAACATATTTTCTGCTATATCAGCGAAGAGAGCTGTCGTTCCAATGAATCATTCACTAACGCGAATTTAATTTTTTTTTATTGTTAATAATTGTGCATTATTTGTATTACTTCTTATCTATGATGTAAAATGTTATATTATTTATTGATAAACATTTCTGTATATAACACATCATTGATGTGTGTCGATATTTTCAATGTGCTGATGTTGTAAAACATATTAATCACGTGAAATTTTTACATTTCACATACTTCAATTAATTTATATAATGTCAATGATATAAATTATGGATAATATGTAACGAATTTTATAAATGAACGTAATATTATGATGAAATTAGTTATAATAAAATAACACAGATATTATGTATATTTTTTATTATAAAACGATTCAAATATAATGAATCATAACTTTCAAGTATTTTTATAAAATACTCAAGTATTACACTAAAAATAATCACGATAATTATTATCATTTATAAAATTTATTATTATATTTATGAAGGAAAAATTTTCGAATTTTACACCTAACTATAATATCAGACTTAATTATTAAATTTATTATTCTATATCGAATGAAAATTAAATACTAAAACTGAAAAGGAGGGGTGCAGAACTTCGAACCTTTTAAGACAAATATTTCGTAAAACTTCGAAACAATTTACATTAAATAATCTTCCACTATATTAGCCAATATATTATTAAAGAGAAAGAAAAGAAGAAGAATTGAAGGGAATAGAGAAACAATTTATAGGAGATGCTGATTGCCACGTTATAATAATTTATTTAAACATTTATACACCTATGATGTTGCACAGTCTTGAAAGTAGTTGCTAACCGATACATACATACATATATACATACATACATACATATATGTATGTATGTATATGTATGCAAGTATATACATCCGCATACACACATACAGACACATACGTATATATACATATACGCACGGTATATGTATACATAGATAGATCATTCTCGTAAATACATATAATATGTATACATTATATAAATTCATTTATTTACTCGTTTCATTTATTTATAAGTTAAATCCACCTCTAGATAAAGCATTCTCAAAACTTAAAGAATTAATCGATAATTAATTATTAGACTATCCTAAATAATTTATATCTGTAGAACTTTACGAGTGCAGTTTCGACATTCTATACTCTTTACAGTGATTACTGTCGATTATTTTAGATATACAAGAGTGCACGAGTAACTTCGAAACATTCTCACTCCCAGCATCGCGTTTCTTCTTTCGCTGATCGACAACTTCGTAAGTTTCTTTCAATTATCTTCAAATTACGAGTGAAAGCTAGGAAACACTAAATTTCATTTACACGCGTCCTATTTTTATCACCTATTGGTCTATCTTGCTTTAATTGTACAAATAGTCTGTGAATAGTGAAAACTCGCATGGATAACGATTAACTTAAGGTATAATCGCAGAAATATCGATATAAATTAAAGTCGTATATTGTTTTAGAAGTTGTAGCTATACTAATTCTTTTGTTATTTTCATTTTTCCTCGTTTTTTAAATCAAGTAATTTCAAGTATGAATTTGCAAGCTTCGAGTTTTGGAAGAAAAGGTATTCAATTTCTTGTTTCTCTCACAGAAAGAGATATTTCTTCTTTTTCTTTTCTTTTTTTTTCCCAATTAAAGATCAAATATATCGGTATTTTTCGGTTACATTATATCACAAGTTTAATACAACGTTATAGGTTTCGAATTTTCCTACAGTCACTGAATTAATCATAATTATTTAAAATTATAAGTCGTAACGTAAGAACAGAAATCTTATATGTTTTATCATTTAGAAAGCATTAAAAATGACAAAACATGTGAGAAATTAAACTTTCATGAACATAGATATATATCGTATATTTCCTAAACTAGATATGACAGTAAATAATTATTTTTTACAAAATAATTTTTCTGTTCTTTTTTTTGTACATTTTAAATATACTCTATTTCAACTTTCCTTCAAAGTATTCCATTGCATATTTCACAATTGAACGAGAACAGAAGTGAATTTTGTTTATAATAAACGTGAGTAAAGCTACTAACTTTGTTTATAATAAACTCCAGTATAGCTACTAATACAAATATTCATTTATCGTACGTATTGAACTTACACCGCGACTAGTTTAGGAAATATATGACGAAATCATTTTCTCTTTGAAATTATAATCGCGGTCAATCTCAATTATATATTCGTTATAGAAATGTCTGTGCCTGAGCTTATGCAAATGATGTTTATCGTTAATCTTGGTCAGTGCACAGAATTATTACGAAACGATGGCAGACTTTTCAACGATATGCGATAAGCGAAATGGCAACAATTTTATATCGGGCTTGGCAATAAATTAATTAAAAGCACAGTCTTGACGAGTACTAACTAATTTAATCGACAATAATTATATATTGCTCCATATTTTGTTACTAAATAAATTAAACGTAGCAACGAATCAAATATATAGAATTTATTACAAACGTTTACCCTAAAATAAAGTTCTATAATAATAATGTTTAGAAAATAAATTATATATATATATATGTGTATGTGTTGAATTTTCAACAACTGCGGCGTGTAAAATATAACGACGACAAGCATGAAATTATTACTCGAACATGTCAATTAATAATAACAACAAATAATCACGTTGATTTCTTTACGATAGTTTAACGAAAACATTTGATATCGATAGCATATGTAATTGAAGAAAATCGAGGAAAATTACAAAATTTCGATTTAAGATTGACTCCAAAGATTTCATTGAATTTTCATGGATGAGTTTCTTCTACCGCCCTCCTCCACTATACATCGTCTTCAAATTAATCGAAAGAGAAACAGTAGGTATAAATAATCATCTGTCAGGTTGCCTTTATTGTCCTTGCTTGACATCACCACATAATATACTATACTGTTTTCCTTTCGTCAGCAATAGCATTTAAATCAACATGTCGCGAAGAAAAATCGCGGACAAACTTTCGAACGCACGCGGCTTACGATAGCTCGTTTTAAATCGACATCGAAAGAACAAATTAGATAGACAGATATCAACGTGACGTGTAATTTTTGGTTCGTACTACTGTTAGAATAATCTAAATCTACTAGAATAATTTATATTAAATTTATATATATATAACGTTATGTATAATACAGGAACTATATTATCGCATACAATTGCATTTCCATCTAAAAATGATTTCATCGTTCACAGGTAATAGACATCGCTGTTTAAAGCCAAATGTCACCAATATCTCATTCGCGTTTCTTTCTTTCGACCCGTCGTTACGATTTTTCCTTTCTTCTCGAATGCACCTTGCTTCTAGCGACGATGGACAGATCTCATCGGATAAGACGTACATGCATTCCGGTTCGCGTAGCCTCGGAAATAGACGAACAAACTACGCGAGACAATGGCTGGATAGAAATATCCAATACCACGATTGCACGAGTACTCGCATAAACGTCGAAATCAGAATGAATTTATTGCCATTCGGGTCCTGCAATAGCATCGCACGCGTCACCAATACAAAAACAAACTTATTCAGCTGGGATCTTTATATTCGTATCGTAGGTCCTTGCTTTCGAAGTGTTTCAATGTGTATCGCATAAATTCTGATATTGATGTTTAATATTTTTTTTTTTTTTTGTAACAATCTGTTACAAAGTTGCTGTTGTCAAAAAATTTCTTCGGGTTATTTCTTAATTGAATTATTTCACGTTATTTGGCGTTGTGATTTACTCTAAGAAGACATTATTTGCTCTTAGCAAAACTGTTATTATGCCTTTGAAGAAAGATCGCGAGAAGACGTGTTTCTATCATTAATAATTAGTCAGAAAAGGAAAAAGCAAAATTTCTTTCGAGAAGAGGACTTGATCGAAATGACGTTAATTCTTTACGTAGCGGGTGAAATGAAATTCCAACAATTAATGAGATAAAATCTAAATTCACTTGGAGCAATGATTACCTTTAAATTATATATGAACTCTATATAAAATTGAAATTATATACAATTACTAATGCGAATTTTAAACATCAATGGCATACCAAAATTCTTTGAAACTTACACTTTAATATCTGGGATGAATATTTTTTCTTTAATATACTGCAGAAGTATGCAACTCTTTCTCAGACAAATTAAAATTTCTTATTTCCGAAATAGAATGATATTAAAAAAAAGAAAAAAAGAAAAAGAAATAGTGACTAATCGAGTTGCCAAAGGGACACGTATCCTTGTAAGAGTATCCGAGAAATAATTGTCTCTCCATTTAAGCGACAATTGGTGTTATTGCAAAGTAATTCCAATCTTGTATTTTTACGATCCGGGGTGTCGTGACGTTTCCCCGTTTCTTGGAACACTTTTGCGCTTGTTAGGAACGTTAATCGTTTCGCGGGGATGGTAGCCACGGAGAAGTTTGCATTCCGCAAAATCAGTTTGCGTGAGACGAAGCAAGGAATCGAATGAAGTAAAAATGACAGTCCTCGAAAAGAAAATGGTGACAATACGCAAGTGAAATTTAAAATTTCATAATCTTCACGTAAAACTTAATTAAATTAAATTAATTTTAATTAATTAAAATTACAATATTAATTTCCCTTCCTTTGACAATTAAACATTCTTCGTCTCTCGTCTCAGCGTTTAATTTTGTTCGAGGGGCCTTAAGTATCCATTGAATTTGAACTGTACCCGTATTTTCCAAAGAAATTGTAACAATGTATGTAACAAGCTCCACTTTGTCATTCCTTTTTTCAAATTGTCTTATTCATGGATCTTTTCTCTGCTCGATCTTCCTATTAATAGAATCACGTATGTGTGCAGTAGACGATAACTAACCTGATTGTGGCGATGAAAAATGATACACACCTAGCACGTTGACAACGTAGGACTGAAGGAGAAGAAAAGAAAAAAAAAAAGAAAAAATGCGAGATACGCGAGTGTGACCAATAAAATACCCACGAATAAGCGGATCTGTTAACACAGGCCGTAAAGCTAACATAAATTAAGTACGAATATTATGGAAATATCTATTGGCGCCAGACTGGAGGCATTGGAAAACGATTGGAAATTCTGCCGTCTGATACCGAAGATATGAACTGTCTAATATTGTACAGATATTTAAGAACGCATAACTTAAACGCGCGACTCGAACGCTACTTTCGAGCCCGAAGTGCTCACTGATCGACATGGATAAAATTCTTGATGCACAAGCGATAGCGAGAATGAAACGACATCGACTTGGAATTCTGGTTATTTAAGAATCACCGGGTACGAATAATATCATAGTAATATCATAGGTCGAATTGTCGAATGAAAGTTGATTTGATGGAAAACACTAATTAAATTATTAATGGGTTAACTCCGATTGAAGTTTGTTTCCGTTCATATTTTTCGTGCAGTATATCGAATATTTTTCAATATTGAATAACTCGCACGAAATTATTCTTCTATCTGATCGTGGTGGAAAAAGAAGAAAACACGAAACTGTTGATAATTCTTTAGAAAGTAACTCTCACATACCGAGCTAAACGTTTTCTCTCACCGGAAGGTTTAAGTTAAATTTTAAAAGTGATGGAATGTTACATCGAAGTAAGAATATTGCTCTCCTTCTTTTAGAAAATTTCTCTCAAAAATTTCCTCACACTTTCAGCTTAGATAAAAAAAAAAGAACAGGCACAGAGATCATAAATTCTACGAATAAATAATCATAGAAAGACATGTAGGATAAGTAAATAAATAATATCGTCATGGTTCATGAGGAAATATTTCTGCCTGTTCTTGTTTCNAAAAAACTTTGAGTGGCCAGCATATGATGACCGTATATCCCAGCAACCTGGTAGAGGTACACTGGTGATCTCTAGACCACGAGATGAGGATCTGGGCCAATATCAGTGCTTTGCAGAGAACGAGTGGGGAATTGCAACGTCCAATTCAGTCTTTGTCAGGAAAGCTGAACTGAACTCGTTCAAAGATCAAAATCCTATAAGTCTGGATGCAAACGAAGGGCAACCGTTTAAACTGACTTGCCAGCCACCAGACGGTTGGCCGAAACCAAATGTATATTGGTTAATTCAAGATACCGCCGGAGGTATCAAATCGATCAACAATTCGCGAATGACTTTAGATCCGGAAGGGAATCTCTGGTTCAGCAACGTTACGAGAAACGATGCTTCTGACGATTTTTATTACGCGTGTGCAGCCACATCTGTATTCAGAAATGAATATAAATTAGGTAATAGAGTTTTATTGAATGTTATCTCTTCAGGGATATCTGCTAGTCAAAATAAGTACAAACCTGTTAAACAGTACGTCAGTAGAAAAAATGAAGTTGCCTTACGCGGTAAGAAGATTGAATTATATTGCATATACGGCGGGACACCACTGCCACAAATAGTGTGGAGTAAGAATGGTGAAGTAATTAGAACTAACGATAGAATAATGCAAGGGAATTACGGCAAGTCATTGATAATTAAACATGTCAATTTTAAAGACGAAGGAACATACACTTGCGAGGCTTCGAACGGAGTGGGCGACGCGAAATCATATTCCATTCACTTGCAAGTGATGGCGGTGCCATTCTTTACTATCGAGCCAGAGATTATAAACGCGGCGGAAGACGAGACTGTTGAATTCAAATGCGCAGCCGATGGAGTGCCTGTCCCTGAGATAAAATGGATCCACAATGGCAAACCAATATCGGAGGCTCCGCCAAATCCACGTAGAAAAGTTACATCAAACTCCATCATTATCGAGAAATTGACTAAGAAAGATACAGGGAATTATGGCTGCAACGCGACAAACTCGTTGGGTTATGTGTACAAGGACGTGTACGTAAATGTTTTAGCTCTAGAGCCTGAAATTACTCAGCCGCCCGCTGATATCGCCACCGTCGATGGTAAAACCGTGAGAATTACTTGCCGTGTATTTGGAGCGCCGAAACCAGCCGTAAAGTGGGTTCGAAACGGGCAAGAACTAACCGGAGGACGATACAAGATCTTAGATTCCGGCGACTTGGAGGTCGACAACGTAATATTTTTAGATGCTGGCACCTATACGTGCCACGCGTCCAATAAATTTGGAGAAGTAGAAGCCTCTGGTAATCTAGCAGTAAAAGAGCATACTCGAATCACAGATGAACCGGAAGACTACGAAGTTGCTGCAGGCTCCACTGCAACCTTTAGATGCAACGCCGTTACAGATTCCAGTTTAACACTTACGATCGACTGGCTGTGCAATGGCGAGCCCATCGATTTCGAGATGGAACCACGATTCATCCGAAGCACTGATTACTCTTTAATGATTACAAAAACGACTGAACTAGATACTGGTACTTATACTTGCGTCGCTCATACCGAGTTGGACGAGGCGAAAGCGCAAGCAACACTGGTTGTACAAGATGTACCAAACCCGCCAAAATTAGTTAGTGTTATCTGTATGGCCAGTGAAGCTACTATACACTGGACTCCAATGGGTGACAACAGAGCACCGATTTTGAGATATACTATTCAACACAACACCACTTTCACACCGGATACGTGGGAAATATCGAAGGATCCTGTTCCAGCAACTGAACAGACATACGTTGTTCCAATGTCGCCTTGGGCAAACTATACATTCCGTGTGTTAGCGTGGAATAAAATAGGCCCGTCGTTACCTTCGCCACACAGCGACGTATGCACCACGTTGCAAGACGTCCCTTACAAGAATCCTGATAACGTTATGGGCAAGGGAACAACACCGCAGAATCTGGTTATATCTTGGACAGTAATGCCACAGATTGAACACAATGCGCCCAAATTCATGTACAGAGTATATTATAGACGTGATATACCAGGAGAGAAATGGACTATAGAAGACATAAATGATTGGAGGAAAAACAGTTTGGTTGTGGACAATCAACCAACTTATCAAAAATATAAAGTTAAAGTGGTAGCTATTAACGAAAGAGGTGAATGTAGAATTGCACCTGAAGAAGTGACAGGATACTCTGGCGAAGATGGTCTGTGGATTTTGTCCTATTTTCTTATTATATTTGTAACTTGTTTCAGCATTGAGATGAGTTATTTAAAATTCATTTTTTAATGTTGCAGTACCATTGCAAGCTCCGAGCAATTTTACGTTAAATCAAGTGAAGTCCAGTACAAGCGCACAATTCTCGTGGAATCCGGTTCCCGAGGAATCGGTACGTGGTGAATTACAAGGGTACAAGATCCAAACGTGGACAGAAAAAGACGGTGAAAAGGGAATGCGAGAAATTGATATAAGAGGTGGTAATAGGACTCACGCATTGGTTACCAAGTTTGTTCCCTTCAGCAAGAACTATGTTCAAATATTAGCATACAACGGACGGTAATGAAAAATGATTAAATAGCAATAAACTTTCGCATCAACTTCGATTACAGTGATAATCTTTCTGTATAGATATGCTGGACCACCTTCTGAAACTTTAAGCTTCGATACACCAGAAGGCGTTCCAGGAACAGTCCTCAATCTTGAGGCGTTCCCAATGGGTTCTAGCGCTTTGTTTTTAGTGTGGACAAAACCTGCAGAGCCAAACGGTATCCTGACTGGCTACAGAATATATTACGAACCCGTAAACGGAACCAGGCTGGGACTCTTGTTGGAGAGGAAACCACATATTACAGATCCAGAAGCCACCAGTGCAAAACTAGCTGCTCTGGCGCCTGACACGAAGTATCGTGTACACATCCGGGCAACAACAAAAGTTGGTGAAGGAAACGAGTATGTATCATTGCTTTCATTTTGTATCTGTATGTGTGTAAAACAGTAAACAGTATACCGTTTTATATTCACTTAGCTACTTTATCGAACAAAAAACACGCCCATCTCAACGCCCTGATGTGCCACAATTCACGTGGGAAGCCATCCCGAAAGAAAATGGTTACTCGAATGTCAGAATAATCTGGCAGCTGAATCTCAATGGGAATCCGGGAAGTCATTTTTTCGTAAAGTACAAACTCAAAGGTGAAACGATATCAGCCCAGACTGAGCCGGAGTTTCAGTCGAATACGATTGAAATTCGCGGATTACAAAGTGGTGAAGTTTACGTGATGTCTGTTGTTGCTGTTGATGGCAACTACTTCACGGAAAGCGAATCTCAAGAAATAGAAACTAGCAGCGAGGGACCTATCATTCAGCCTAAGGAGAATGTCGCGACTGCTGGATGGTTCATAGGAATGATGTTAGCAATTGCCTTTCTTCTTTTGGTACTTATAATTGTATGTGTGATTAAACGTAACAGAGGTGGGAAATATGCGGTGCATGAAAGAGAATTAGCTGCTGGACGCGGTGATTACCCAGATGAAGGTGGCTTTCACGAGTATTCGCAACCTTTAGACACCAAATCAGCAGGTGGTCGCGCTTCTCTCGCATCTTCTTCCCATCAAGATGGAAAGCATCCTGAATCTGATACTGATTCCATGGCAGAATATGGAGAGGGAGATACAGGTGAGATACAAAAGATAATAGTAGTTTACTTGCATAAACAGAGTAACAAGGTAATTGAAGTAAGTAGCGTTAGGTTTCAGTAATGTGTGCACTTCAATCCCTACATGTGTAAATGCACATGAGAGAGCATGAATATAAATATTTATGTTTTGTTTCCATTTTATACACATTCAAGGTAGAATAATTCATATGTTGTTAATTTCTTGCACTATAATTTATGTTATGGTTTTGTTTTTTTGGTATGATTTTATTTTGCTTTGTTGCTTGACTTAATGCAGAAGGTATGAACGAGGATGGATCATTCATTGGTCAGTATGGTCGACACCGTAAACAAGAACCAAATTCACAAGCGTTTGCCACGTTAGTGTAAGGTAGGTCAAGTGACACATTTAAAAGAAAATTACAGTCATTGATCGTTCATGTGTTTTTTATAATTTTCAAGTTGTTACATACACTTTAAATGCAAATTTGTGAATTCTGATTGTCATTTTTGTTAAAGGACGTTTCACGGAGGACGGTTCTTTCATTGGACAGTACGGGCCCAAAGGTAGACCGGAAGAAACACCGCCCATTCCGAGCGGCACTATGGCCACATACGTGTAACCTTTGGCATTATNTGACACATTTAAAAGAAAATTACAGTCATTGATCGTTCATGTGTTCTTTATAATTTTCAAGTTGTTACATACACTTTAAATGCAAATTTGTGAATTCTGATTGTCATTTTGTTAAAGGACGTTTCACGGAGGACGGTTCTTTCATTGGACAGTACGGGCCCAAAGGTAGACCGGAAGAAACACCGCCCATTCCGAGCGGCACTATGGCCACATACGTGTAACCTTTGGCATTATCTTATTCAAGCCGCATAAACATTGTTTTTCTGTCAGAAGTAAGGTTCCCAATCCTTACAAGCTGCAGCAGCTCTGCTATACATCTTGCGCTGGGCGCAACGTCCAACACTATACTGCCAATTAGACTTTTGGTTTTGGGTTTTATAGTTCACATAGGGAAAGATAAGTATAAATGTTTCTATGTCGAGCCGAGTAAAGGCTGTATAAGTCATGCACAACGTTTGTACATGCGTGTCGTTTAAAAAGTAATTCCTCATGAATATTCAACACATGTCCAGATATGTGTTATTCGAATGTTTTGACAATTTTTTAGTATTTTTGAGAAAGAAAAATTCATCTGCGACGATTATTTGATCTACGTGATGATTGCGTGTGTTACAAAGTACGATTTGTTAGTCGATCGAGAATTATTTACAATTAATGAATTTGTTGAAGATCTTTGACTAATTATAGAACCCAAAGACGATAGAAGTGTCTCATAGCGTGCAAGTTATTTATGGACATAATATAGTAGAAAGTATTGTAACGTCGACCGTAACATTCGATACGGCCAGATTGAGAATTGACACTTCAAATCATCACAGGGTATACGAGTTATGTTTATATTATTCTAAGTATGTGTATTGCAAAAAGGGAAGTGTAAAGCACTTTTTTAAGGCTGCATATAGAGTTTTCATGTCTTTCAAACGAAGATAATCAATAATTCGTACTACCCGAAAATTAGTTAATACATGGCACAGGCTGATATTACTCATATGCAATCTTGAAAACGAATGGATTGATAAGTATAGTGTCGCAATCTGGTCTGCATTGAAACTAATTTTAATTAGTTAAAAAAAGAAAAAAATGAGGAAAGAATTGTTCTGAGGACCCTTAGATGCAATCAATTTTTACTCTGCCGACAGAGGGCCAAATATAACGAATCAGTGACTATCTACAATTATTGTGCACTTTCATTAATAATACACGAGCAACAAGAGTATATGAAAGATATTATTATTATCATTACTACTACTTCTACTACTATTACTATTATTAATTATTAATTATTATTATTATCATCATCATCATCATCATCATCGTCATTATTAATACTATTATCATTATTATTATTATTACCAATACTAGAATATAAAAAAGAACATTGTACATGCACTACAGTAGTTAAAAAAAAAAAAATGTCACATGGCCTCTAATTGTTGCTTTTTGTATGTGAAATGTGCTTTAGCTAAGAATGAAAGTCCTCTTTCTTCTTATTGATGTTTACTTTATTTTTGGTAATTTTATTATAATCCAATAAATATAGGATATAATATATAAAAGAAACTATTGAATATATAGAGACGTATATTGATTATTGATTAAAATTAGAATTAAAAGAATGCGATCACACGAGAGCAGCTATTATTACGTTTACGTAGTGTGTGAAGTGTTATTATTGCAAGAAACATAAGGAGTTCGTTAATTTCTCCGAGAACAAATTTAATGGTTTTTATTTACTCTATTAAGTTAGTATATTCAATATAATGTACAGGTTGTCTGCAAAAGTGTCGTGAGCAAATATATCAGGTACAAAAATTAAAAAGGTACAAAATATAGAATACTTACAATACATGTGCGTGTAAAGTTCGTAAAAATCTATATGATACTGTCGAAATAATAACCTTTCAGCCTACGGAAAAAAAAAAAAAATCGAATTGCGATTATTCTTCGAAGTTGGCTTCTAAAATTTTGATGAGTGCCATTTTTAGCAAAAAAGAAACGGAAAGTTCAAATTTGATTTAATGAACAAATTCATAGGTCTTCGATTCATATTTGTCAGGGTCTTTTTTGCCGATTATCCTGTACAAATGACTTGGACGTCAAATAATTCTTACATACTTATATATATATATAAATACATACATAAATATATAAGCGCCTACAAAAAAAAAAAAATGTATTTTAAATGAAAGAAAACAATAATTTATTGTAAAGATACTGCAAAGTATAAAAGAAAAGACATATGTAATATATTAAAATGTCAGTAATCATAAACTTATGTATTAAATTATATATTTGCCAAGTTAAGCATCCGACGTCCAAGTCAATATATATGCAGTATATGATTAAGTTTCCACGTACGTTTTTAATCGTAATTTTTATCTTCTATATATTTTCAAAGTATACCCAAATCACATCTATTGAGATTCGAATTTCTAGTTGGCTGAAACTCATAGAAACTAATGTAAACTTCCAATACTTTTGTACGTATTACTGGTGGTTTGATACTTTTAATATATTTTGATACTTCTTTTGTTTATTTCACTTGTTACATATATATATATATATATATAGAGTTTTTTTGTATTCATAATAGGAAACGGTAAGCTTGTAACACGAAGCATTCGTGTGTTGGATCTGATTTTCTTTTTTTTTATGATTATATATTATAACAATTTTATTTGTACCGTCGAAGAAACACCGTATTAGCGTAGTGAGCACAGATTTATATTTAAAAGAAAAAAAAAAAAGATATGATATATACAAGACTTTCTACAAAACCGTGTTCATTTTACAACGACATGACAGCACATGTTATACTTATGAAATTATAAAATAAAAGTAGAAAAACAGAGAGGATACGTTCGTTCGAATATGTGCGGGTCTATCGTGCTAATTTTTGATTGTACATTATCTCATTACTATTAAGATACCAATACGTTTCCCGATGGAAAGATGCATAAAAGTGTACATGTTCAAAGGGTTATATGTACGTTGTTATGCATTCTTCCAACGGTGTGTCACCGTTTCAATATTTTTTCTACGGAGTAGAATTTTCAGAGTTTAGCAATCTGGTTAAAGGTTCTTTCATCCGCCTCGTATAGTGCAACAGAGATTGAGAATATGTATCACATATTACGTTGAAAATGTTATGTAAAATTTGAAAAGCGATTCCGCCTTGTATTCGACTGTTTCACCAGCGACTAATGATAACACGCATTCCAATGCCTGTGTAACATCTCCCATGTCAATGAAGAAAAGAATAAATTACGAATAATAAATAAATAAATCAAAATCCTGAAACAACCAACGCAGATGTGATCATCTAGGATCATTGATCATTCTTTGACTACCGAATGTCTCGTCTCGTTTCCCGCCATCCGAACCAGCATTTTTCACCGAGAGAAAAAAAAAAAAAAAAAAAAAAAAAAAAAAAAAAAAANGAGCAATAATGCTGTTCTATTCAATTTGTCAGAATGTTCGATGCCTTCTACTAAAGATCGGCAAAAGATGGGATGAAGAAGCAATGACTCGGACCCCCTACGGTTCTCCTCAGAGACCTTGTTGCATCGTCCTCGAAGCAGCCTGTGGCCTGTATTGTATGAGAACGCATTCAGTCTGCCAGGCAAAGGCTGTACGGACAGAAGTCGAACGAGATGTGACCGATAATGTAATTA
The DNA here is from genome assembly GCA_002806875.1 of Lepidotrigona ventralis hoosana. Taxonomy (NCBI): domain Eukaryota; kingdom Metazoa; phylum Arthropoda; class Insecta; order Hymenoptera; family Apidae; genus Lepidotrigona; species Lepidotrigona ventralis. Next base: position 1,864 of record NIPQ01092021.1, on the reverse strand, counting down.
TGCGGGACAGGTTTTTTGTGCCGGTGTACTCTAACTTGATCTCTCGAGAGTCCTTCTCTCTTCCTTTTTTTCTACTTGTGCCCCCTTTCTCTCTTTCTTCCATCCTCTCCATCGCCAACATTTCCTTCTTCCGTCTCTTTCCTACGTATCTTCGTCCCTGTCCTGTTTTATTTATTTTATATCCAACTCCCCTGTGTACCTTGTCCTCTCAGCGTTTCCTTTCAGAGTTTTCCCACTTTCAGTCAGTTCCTTCCCTGCTAGCTAACTCCGTAGGAAATACACGTCTTTCTACGGTGCTCGCCTAGCGAGAACAGAGCACCGATGAAAAAGGACGAAAGCAGAAGGCGGACCGACGACGCAGAAACGTAGCACGATCTGGCCGCTGCTGTCAGCTACATGCATCGATGTTAGCGCCTGACTGCCTGCCGTGTGTTCATGTAAGATCCGAAGTCGTATGCGTTGTGTCTTCCTGCGGAAGAAGAGGAGGTAAAGTCGATGCATAAGAAAGAGAAGGATCGTATATACGAGTTGCAACGTTGATCGAATATCACACACACACACACACACACACATATATATATATATACGAGAGAGACGAAGATATATAAATTACGTTATATTCGATCAACATGGCGCAAAATATTGCAACTAATGAAAAAAAAAAAAAAAAAAAAAAAAAAAAAAAAAAANCAACAGCTAATTCGATTTCACAAGCACGACAGGACGAACCCCTTCGTTGCGGCTCGGGACGGACCGACGATCGAGGTTTAAAAAGCCGAAGATGGTGCATGGTTTTGCGTAATGCTCCGCCGAGTATGACCGTCGGGTGGTTCGTAGCGAATCCAATTAGGTTTGCGACGGTCGGACAAAAACATTTGATCGGGAATAAACCGGCACCGGTCGCTCCTCACGAAGACGGCCCTCGAGACTCGCTTCCCCGTTCGTGAGCCGTGTATAATATACGTTCCAGTCAATTGCAAGCTGTATATCAGTCGGCCTCTTCTCCGTGCCGCGCTGACAATGTACAATATTCAATTTTTCTCTCTCTCTCTCTCGTGCCATGGTTTATCAAATATCTTATAATTTCGCCTGGCTATTATCTTAGTCTTCTGTACTATGTACTATAGCATCCAAAAGTTCATTGCCCGACATTATAGAATTTCGATACCCGTGAAATCGATTCTCTCTCGCTCTGTTTGTCATTTGCAATGCAAAAAAAAAAGAAGAAAGGATGCGAAGCCATCTTGATGATTTCTACCTGCAAGAAAATTACACGTACATTACTGCGTGATTCTTTCATTATTCGAATAAAAAGAAAGGGAGAGACAAAATGTACCGAAAATTCACGTGACAGATTGTTGTCGAACCGTGTGTACCTTTTCAATCGGAGTAATAATAGCTCTGCACGCGTGAAGATCGTTTCTCTTTTCTGAATTGCCCTGTATGCACGCTCCGTTTCGTGCACAGTGAAAGAAGGAAGAAAGCAAAAAGGGGGAAGGAGCAAGAGGAAAACCGACGAGCCTGTAACAGATAACAATGGGCCATTTGTTAGATGGTCGAACTCTCGCAACCTACAATGGACACCATTATCAGCTACTAACCGTTCTGTTAAACCTATTGTGCAGGAGATCCGGAACAACCCCCATCCTCCGTCCTCCGAAACTGGAAACCTCGGCTTTTAAAAATGAAGATATCGCCGTAGAATTTCTCAGGCAACATGTCGGCCATGATATCGGACATCTGTCAAAGAAAATAAATGGCACGTTACACACCTTCCCTTTAATTCGTTTTCAACTAATATATAAATATAAATGAAACAAACATGGTGAAACGTAATAAACGTAGGCTGCTATGTATGTTCAAC